>JAMFLO010000247.1:0-51265 GCA_027475765.1 Paralagenidium karlingii
TCATGTTTGCATGTGTCCCTTTAGGACTTTAACCTTCACTTCTCAATAAGAGCTTGAGTCCCTCAGCCACTTGGGTTTCTTCCTCTGCCGAGGTGTGTGTATGGCCAATAGAGTCAACGACTCTCGCCGGCGAAGCCAGCGTATTGGTTGTGTTACAAACCACCTGTGCTTCTCCAGCACTTGCTTGTACGCGTTCAGCTGCTGTGTTTTCCACATCATGGACATCATAACACAAACACACACACAGCAACACCGTCAGCTCCCCGACTCGCACAGCGCTACCATCGCCGCTCACCAGCACCAGTCACCGCCGCAGTTGTCTCGCCCGTGCACCCAACAACAACTCAAACAAGGAACACTTCAGACACCCACAAACGACCGGGTCCGAGACCGTCCTCGACGCCATGTTCCTCATAGTCCCATTTTACGCCACGCGTCGTACCTGTGCCACAAAACGACACATCAACAGTCAGTTCGGCATTGTCACACAGCCAACGCCATCTGTCGCTTGTTTGCGCGCAGCCATTCGACCAAGCATCGTGAACGCACCTGTCCCTGCTGCCGCGTCCGACACCTTCGTCGTCGTTTCTGCTCAGCACCATGCCACCAGATTCCGCGTCAGCTCGATCCTGACCCACACCACCACCGCCACCACGTGTCCGCCGACAGTCACGACGTGCTTCCAACCCATCACGAATTCACCAGTTCCCGGCGCCACTTCCTTGGCCGCCTCGTCCACGCGAACTGTCTTGGCTTTTGCTTTGCGCCGCCCAGGCCAGTTGCGCGCACGAATCAATGGATTGAGCTCACGTACCGACAACTCAGGGTCCGACGCCATGTCGACCATGTCTTCGGCCTCGGTGACTCCTTGATCCATTCGGCGAATCGGCACATTTTCCGCAAACAATCGTGGATTGAACTCCCGTGGCTTCTCCTCTTCGTCGCCTTCCTTCTCGGCCGACTCGATGCTCGTCGCCGCCTGCGATGAAGGAGGGGGAGAAAAGAATGGATGTATTTTGGGCAACGGAATCGTCCGCCAGCTTTGCCCTGTCTTGGACGCCGACCAACCAACAACCAAGTTTGAGTTGCGTAATCTACCCACAAGGCATCCATCCAACGAACGTGATCAATCTCACGCGCGACCACGTTGAAAGACAAAGGTTCGTGCGCGACACTCGATTCGCAATGGAGATCAATTGGTTCAATTGACTCGCTTCATCGGCAATGGTAAATTGAAGTTCTGCCGTTGGTCAAACAAATGATACGCAATGCGAAAAGCTTGCCGATCCACATCCTTCAGAATCAACAGTGACAGCTGAACGTGGATTACCATGAGAGATCTTTCCTTGCACGCGTTCATATCGGACGAATAGTGCCCCAAGGGTACAGAAAGCGAACTCGAATGTTGCGATTACCGTATGGACACCATTCGACCGGGACATATCCAGCCGGTGCCCGTGGATAGTAGTTCCACCTTGACCCTGGCACGGCTCCACCTGGACTCATGATGATTCCGTCCAACAACTTCCTGATGGATGAACTTCTGCCGCCCTTGGACTTGTCGACTCTTCAGTCCGACTCCCCAACAGCGCAGCTTCTCTCGCTCTGCCTTGTTGCTCCGCAAGATCAAGTGGATTCCCAGCGATACCTCGCGTCATCTCAGCCACACCCTTGTCGCGTCGGCGCTCGTTTGAGCCACCTTGTACGATTGCCATTTCCCTTCAGCACGAAGTTGACGACGCCGAGCCACACGATTCTCCTTGCCTCTGCGAGCTATCTCGGCAATTCGTGGATCCCGCGTTCGCACGTTCTTCTCATTCCGATACAATTCCAAGACTTTCTTGCGATTCAAGTCGCGACGCGCTGGCTCCTTCTCGTCCAGCAAAAAGTGAAAATGAAACGGCGTGACCTGAATGTGCTCATCATTCTTGTCATCATCCCACTCAAATCGATGGAAGACCAGTCGACGGCCTTCCAAAGACCACCATCCGTCCGACTCTGCCAAGGAATCGATCGAAGACTCATCGATCTCATCCCACTCGATTCCGTTCCTCTCCAATCTTTGACAATCTTCATCATCTCTGCGACTTCCTGTCCAGAATCCAAGAATCAGAATCTTCTGCTTCTCCAAGACTTCTCGTGCGACAAGTCTCTTGTGAGAAGGGGGTAATGTGACAGTATCAGATATCCCTGTTACATGTTAGAACCTATTCTTAGCTGTACCACTGTACCAGTACTTATTCTTAGCCCTAGACTTAGGATCGCATCAGATTCTTATCGATGGATCTGCACTTTATAGTAGCCCGTAGGGACATCGTTTCATAACTCCTCAGAAGTCATTCTGCCTTGCAATGGCCAATCATCTTCCAGCAGTTATCCAAGTCTTCCTCTGAGCCCAAGGTGTGTGATGCGTGCCAATTAGGTACCATTACAGAGGATTTGCGGGCAATCCTGTCACCAAAACACCAACTTCTTCATACTCACGCATCTGCGAAGAATCGACCCAAAGAAAGCTACCCTCATAAGCCTCGATTGATGAATGCTATAGCTCAAATCAGCAGGCATCCCGCGCATATTCAGATGTAAAAGAACAGCAAGAGCAGGTCACAGTGCTTCAGCTTGTCCGTGCGTTCAATCGTAGCAAGACATTCAAGTCCTAATGACTTCAGTGCAATACACTGTCTGACCAAATTCTGACCACAGTCCCATTCAAAACATATTCTTATTTGGGAAGAATCCGAGAATTAAATACAGTAGGGACTTCAACGCATTGGGATTCAACCAGCTTTCAACCGGAATCAACCAACTTCAAATCGGGTTGGTATGCGAAATGGTCTCCGTTCATCCAATTCTGTTAATGACCTGAAGCTCTATGTGACCTATTCTGTAAAGCTGTTTCTGAGAAGTGATGAAGTCACAAGGATCGCCGTGGAAGACTTTTTGAGAGATCTGTCCGCCGTCGTGAGAATGGCAACGTTGAAACACTTGCATTAGCGAATCACCCAAAGCCAGAAGCAACCGTCCAAGTAATGGTGGCACCAACGTACTTCCAACCCAAACGACCAACTCCCCAGAAGCAAAAGCACATGCGCAAATGGTGCCGACTCTCGAGCAAGTGGAGTCCAAGAAGCGAGCACGAGGCGGTGCTCTGGAATTCCCTGGGTGAAAACCATTCGCGATCCACGACAATAGCTCAAAATGTTGCAACAGATGAATTCACTGATTCCCAACGACTTCTCTCTCCTAACCGAAGGTGCTCGAAACGTTGCGCTGTGCACACTTGTCCCCATCGCTTCTTGCTTTGCCAAGCATTGTCAAGGAACCCATGCGGTTTTCGTGGAGCGTTGGGGTTCCTTTTCTCACTCAACATTAATCAAGAAGTGCTGCGACGGCAGAAGAGACTCATGTGGGTTCCACATTCACAACAGCCTCAATTGGTCGCAATGCACCCAGCTGCTGTTTCAACCATATTCAACCCCACCAATAATCGCTCTTAATGGTGATTGGTAGAAAATATGAGTGTTTTAACCAAACGACTTGGTCTCTTGTGACATTCCACGATCTCGCCATGGTGCTGCCGACGGTGGAATTGAGAGGTTTGGAAGCCATTTGCGGGGTAATTCCCAAGTACAATTGCATGATCGCGCATGTCATGCTGCTGGAGGGGCCAGTGGAACCGTTGTTGCACCATTTGCCACTCGCACTGGCGCGCGTGTTCAACAGATTTCCCCGCATGCGACTCAAACAGTCCAAGGACGACGTATTCCAAGCCCACTGGTTTCCGGCAGACGTGACTTGTGATGTCATTCAAGAGCAAGAATACTTCAAGATGGTACACGTGCCTGCTGTAAAACACGAGGATGCATGGAAACAAATCGTCCAAGACCAGTGCGAACAGTGCTGGGATCGAACGACCAAGTTCCCTTATTACTTGCATGCACTTGTGGAGAAGTGCGACGACATGGACACCCATCTTCTGACCCAGGTACGGCTCGTGTTGTACTCTGATCATTACATGTCGGATGCCACTTCGGGTTATATCATTCTCGACGCACTTCTTCACGAAGCTTCATCTTTGACTCGATCATCAACCCTCTCCACGAGTCATAAACCGAGTGAAGAACAGCCGTTTCCACACTCGGTGTACAAGATTTGCTGTGTCTGGACCAACTGGAAATCGCTTCTGGTGTGGATTCTGGTCAAGTTGTTTGTGAAACCACTGCTGCGAATGGCCACCGCTGCGTATCATCAGGTGCTGCCCATTGAAGAGTCCCAGAAGGACTTTGTTATTGGAGAAGAAGCAGTTCAAAACAAGAGTTTTGCACTGTTTCAGAGTGGCAAGGCTGAAAACCTTACTCTGGCGTTGAAGAAATGCCGTGAAGAGAATGTCACGCTGTACGGCGCGTTTGCAGCTTGTGTGGTGGCTGCGTTTGCCGGTGTCACCAAGAAGGTTTCTGACGAGAAAGCAGAGACGCCAATTCGAATGACTCTCAACTTTGCGTATGACGCGCGCAAGCGACTTGGTGCTTCGCTCCCAGCGAAGGCTGTCGGGTGCTACGCGCTCAGCGGCGGGCTCGAGTCTTTCGGTCAGGAAGGGGTGATGCTGTCAACAAAGTTCTGGGACTTGGCACGTCGCGCCAAACAAGAAACCGAGCAGAGTATCAACGGTGTTAAGAGCCTAGTGGGGCTCTGCTTCGTGGACGAAATGGCCAAAATCATAGGCCTGAACCGCATGCCGGGGTTCACTTTCCCACGCTGCATCAACAGCGACACCATCATCTCCAACACTGGTGCGTACCCCTTCAAAACTCGCCACGAGCTCGTTGACCCAGAAGTCAGCGGTACATCCAAAGCATGGACAGTCAAATCGATCTTCAATTACTCGTGCGGACCAACTATGTCTAGTTGCTGCAGCATCTGGATCACCAGCGTGCAGTCATTGAACTATACCATGATGTACAAGATTGAGCACAAGAGTGCGGCCCAGTATTTCGAGAAACTTGTCAAGTGCTTTGAGAGCATTGGGCGAATCGAGACGGAGGAGACTGTCGACCAAGTGGCTCGACGTCTTCTGAGGAAATAGAGGGAGGAGAAAGACACAGCAATATGCATTGGTAGTGCCATAAACAAGAGGGCCCGTTGCGCCCTGGGCCCTCTTGTTTACGGCTGGGATCGTATTGTGACCACCATTTTGTGGATATTAGCCTTCAGAGGTGGTCTGCAGGCATGTTTCAAATCGGACGTTTGTGTGGAATTCCGATTTGAACTTTTGCCAACGTCCGCTTTGACCAGCATCGTTTGTATGGGTAAATGCATGCTCGCTACCAACTTCAGATCAAGGGAGTGTCGTGCGTTGTGCGATGCTCCTTGGGCTGCACGAATCCTCAAATGAGTGGGGGATTCGGAAGCAGCAACATGCTGCTACAGATCTTGTGGTCAAACCACGACCACAGGTTGACGCACTGCATCATAACGACAGGGTATCACCTGGCTACCATTGCAAAACATCTGATTGACGGTGCTTCCTTGGGGCAAATCCTGGCTTTTTGATGAGGATTGGTTGGGTTTGGATGCCATGTCAGCATGTCAGTGTATGCCAGGTCATCAGCACCCAAGATTCACGATACTACTATTTGCGTTCGTGGTCGAGCTTTGACGAAGTCTGTTTGTGACCAAAAGCGGATCATTGGGAAAAGATTCCACATGAAACATGCCTTTTGATCTGGCTGTGAGAACTGCCATTCATGTTGTCGTTGCTGTCGAGAGTGAGGGTCGACATCGACATCGCCATCGACACAACCGGCAGTTCTCCTTTCGACGCAACCCACCTTACCTTATCCACGGAATGAAGTCCAGCCATGTTTAAGGTGGGTTGGTTCACGTTGATTGGTTGTGAAAGCCGCGAAGTCAAGCATTGAATCCACATTGTAGCTACGTCTGTACCACGAAGATCTGATGTTTGGACCCAACAACGTCACGACTGGGTATGGTACAGAGTTCCACCCCGATAATGGACAAGGTTCCCTTTTCAATTGTGGGAAGAGGATGTAGATTCAGAGGTCTTGCTCGTTGGCGTCTGCAAGGTTCCACAAACGGCTCGTGTGTAGCGCACGCCCAACCTGCCAATGTGTGTGTTAGCAGTAGCGATTCGAGGACTATTCGACACGATCCCATACCTACGATGCCCATTCCATCGCTTTTTTGTCGTCTACTCTATATAGAGAACTCACATTCACATCACATCCTCTCCACTCTCCAGCACACTCAATACATGTTTGTCTTAGGTTTTTACGTGATTGTCGCTTGCATGCTGCGATGATACCAGCGTCCAGTGGTTGCAGAGCACTAACAGTCTTCTATGGCTTGACTGTATTCCAAGATCTCCTCCATTTGACAAGATCTCCGCCATTTTTTTGAGCCAGTGTTGGTCCAACGCGTTTCGCGTCGGGCGATTGAAGCGGCGTGATGCGCGGGCCACGGTGGCATTAGTTTGTTTTGTGCGTGAATCCAAGAATGATCCGCCGGCGGATCTTTGGTGTGTTGATGGGGTGGTCAAATGCAATTCCCCAAAGAATCCATTTATAGGTGTCCACTATCCAAATGGAATTCTGTATGCATAAGCATCTTTGCCCACACATGGAGCTTTGCTCTTTGGGTTGGTGAGTGCGCCATCCCAGGATGCTCAACGTTTGCTGCGTGCAGTCATCGGATTGTGAGGGATCTTCAAAATGGCTTGTAGAGCGCACCAGAATAGGCACCTTGTGTGGAATTGTAGCAAAGTCAGAATAGGCAATAAGCAGCAATCCATTGACTCTCACATGGATTGGTTGCACCATGGCGTCGATTGTACTCACCACAGCGGAAGCAGGGCCACGCTTGGCTACAGAAAACAAGGTACACGTGGGAGTGGCAACGGAATGCATGTCGGTGGTGCAATCAAGTAAATCTAGTTGGTACAGGAAGGGCTTTCGCCGAGACGTTCCCACTGTCTGCGCGGAGGATGGTTCGTCTGGGTCAGTGCTGGATTGTCAAGGGGACAGAAGCAACGAAAGCATGGCCCTTGAAGAGAGTGTATTTGTCGCCTTGGAATCTCCCCGCTTGGTGCGAGATTCCCATCGGAGGTCACCTGTTCACGTTCCCAGTCCTCGAACGCCAAGTCATTCGCCATTCAGGTCAATGGACCCCAAAAAGTATACCAGGTCGCCAGTGCTGTTGTCACCAAACAGGAGGCGGTGGCAGGCCGCGCACTCTTTTTCACCTCCACCAACCTCACCATTGATGCTCCCGTCGTCCACAAGACCACGAAGCATGGCAAAGAAATGCCACTCGTTGTCTCCGCTACGATCGTCCAAGTGTGCTTCCCACGGCAGCATTTCGCCACGTCTTGTCGAGGATCCGATTGATCCCCGTGACAGCAAAAGCCACGAATGCCCAACCTATCTCCAAGAAACCGAATCACTCAATCATCCGGAGCGACAATCGACTTGTAAAACCAGAAGAAACACCAGCAGCCAAGATTCCAGGCGGAAAAACACTTGCAAATCGTGTACTACCAGTCAGAATCGCAGTCGTGGGTGGCGGACTCTTTTACACAGAGCCTCCTCGTTCACCGAGGTTTGGAACCTGTCCAATCTGCGTCAATGCAATGGTTACGTTTGCGACCAATTGTTGCGTGTGACAGTGCAGTTTTTTGTGGCTTTAGTCTGTTGGTGTTTTGCGGACAACCTGGTGAACGGTATGCTTCAGAAGCCCTCTGATCGTCGTGGCTATCAGAATGCTCATCTAGAATGCACGTCAGCCTGTGGAGGCGAACAGATGATGATTGAATCATTGTACTCGTGGGTGCCAATCAACCTCATTCTGGTCGCTCCAGCACTGAGAATATCTCCGCATCGAGTTTTCAAGCCCGAGCCACCCAGACAGAATTGTAGACTCCGAAAAGCCATGCTTCTGGATGTGTGTGAATTGATAGCAATGATTGAGGTACTCCGGCTGGTGTTTATCCTCGCCCACGGCTTTGTCATGCAGCTCGACAGTTTTCTGGATCAGATTCGAAGTGCTTGTCAAACGGGAACAGGACCTGTTGTGTTAATGTTCGGCACGCAACTACTGGGTGCGTACACCTACTTTCTACGATGGTGGCAACTTGTGAAGTTTCATCAACTCCATGGGCATTTCTATTCCGAAAAGGGATACCTGCAGGGAAGAAATCGGTTTTACTTTGATGGCAAAGGTGTTGCAGATCGATTCCTGTCGTGTTGGAGTAAACAGGCACGAGAAATACTCCAGATCAAGGCGCGAATGTATGAGTGTGCCAAACACGGCCATATCCAACAGCTTCGGGAAGCTATTCAGGAAGCCAAACACATCAGCGGTGAAGATTTTGCGCGCAAATGGTATGGTACATCCCTTGAATTCAGCACTTGGTCAGATCGACTCCAGGTGTATAGACTATGCCGTCGCAATCCGTTGCATATCGCAGTGGTCTTTGAACAGTTCACTGTCGTGAAGGTTTTGGTTCAAGAAGCCGATTTTGATGTGAACAGCTACGACAAGTTGGAACTTTTCTGGTTGGATATGTCATCATGGTATCGTCGTGTGTTCTCGTTTTGCTTTGGGTTCTTTTTCTCGAGGAATTCGAATCTTGCCAATGGTCAGGTTAGCTTAAAGTATGGCAGCTTTGGCACCTTGATGACTCCTTTACACGTGGCTGTGTCGTCTAGCTTCCCATATATTGCAAGCTTTTTCCTGCAGCATGGAGCAAATGCTGATGCAATCGCATGGTCCAGGCATCAACGCTTTTGTACACCGCCATTGTTTTGGGCAGTATGTGTCGACTGTGTCAATGTGCTGTTGCTGGAAGCAGATGTGAACCACTTGCATGTTCCCGGTAATGGCTTCTTTGTGAGTCCATTCCAGATTGCTCGCATGACCGGAGTGTTTGGCGTGGGCAAGCAACTGATGAGGTTTGGTGGTGACATGGCGTTGACTCCTTTGCATGATGCAGCCGCCATTGGAGATGTAACACGAGCCAAGTTCCTGCTCGACTGTGGAGCGGATCCGGACACCGAAGGTGAAAACCATGTCGGTTTCTTTCACCGAACTCCTCTCCATTGGGCTGCCATGAGAGGCCATCACGAAGTCGTCAGGCTACTTCTCGAGTACGGTGCAAACGTTGATGTTTGTGATCGTGAAGGACGCACACCTCTCTCTTGGGCTTGCTTCTTTGGTCGGGTCAGTTGCGTTCAAGAACTACTTCAGGCTGGTGCTGATCCGAATCACAGAGATTTGAAAGGTGTTCCAGTCCTCATCTACTGCGTGCAATCACCTGCCATGGTGGCAATCCATCGTGATGAGGAAGACAACAACCTCGAAGACAAACAATTACCAAAACGTTCGCCCAAGACCATCCGATCCTTTCGAACAAGCGATAGCATTCTGGATGCGTTCGAACAGATTCTGATGCTGTGGAAACGTTACGGAGGCGATATGGCCATCCCTTGGGGACCAACAGGTGACAACGCACTGCATTTGGCGCTGAAAAACGACAATGAAGAAGCTGCCATCGCGTTAGTGCGACACGGCATGAGTCTCACCAGTGTCAACTCCATCGGTACGCGAGCCATTGATTGCACCAACTCGACAAGGATGCGATATGCTGTGAAGAAGGAAGCTGGTCATCGCGATGTGATGATCAGTTATTGTCATGCACACGGCGATTTCGCTTGGAAAGTGCGCAATGCACTGGAACAATCTCACATCACCACATGGATTGATCAAATGGACCCCACTGGAATCACTGGTGGCGCGATTTGGCGGCAAGAGATCGCTCAAGCGATTGAGAACTCGACCATGATGTTGTGCATCCTGTGTGAGCATTACCCGAATTCCCAATGGTGTATGAAGGAGCTGGCGTATGCGAAACTCGTGAACACTCCTGTGGTGGCAATCCAATGCAGTGAGGTGGAGATGAACGAAGAGTTGCAAATGTATTTATTCACTCGGCAGATCATTGACTTCCGAGATGTGATCGTACAGTCGGTGGTGGAGTGTCCTCCGGCTTCTTCTGAATCCAGTATGCGCTGTTACCAATACATGTATGATGAAGACAAGTTTGATCATCAAGTGAAGCTCTTGCTGGATGGTGTTCATGCCGAAATGCAGATTCAGCGAGCAGTGGCTCCACCTGCGGATAATGATGCTGTAGATGGTGATGGACAGCGGAGTCTTCGACGTGTTCCAACTCTTGGTGGAGAAAGTGCATTTTGTGAGCCTGTGGAAGATGCTTCTGAATGCAATATAGCACCTGGCCGTGCACTCACAAGATGTGATTCGAAGTTGTCACCGATTGCTGGAAACAGAAAGATGCGAGTGTATATTGCGCATGGAGGTCTTCACGACAAGTTCTGTCAACGACTCCGCAAGAGTCTACTGGGTTCAAGATGCAACGTATCGGTGGGGATGGATGCGAGAACTACTTTGACTTCTTCGAAGACATGTTTGTCGAGATGCGATGTGATCATTGTTGTTCTTTCGTCGTTGACGATTCAGTCCTCTGTAGTCGCGGACCAGTTGGCGTTTGCCGAAGATCGGTTCAAGATGATTGTGCCGTTGATGCTTTCCACTTTTGAAGTGGATGCCGCAAAGCGCTACACGTTCTCACGACGCGCCAACAAGATTTTGCACATCAACGAGTCGTTGGGGTTTGAGGAGAGTGTCGACGCGCTTATCGAGTGCTTGGACGAGGTGACGGATGCTGCCGACCTTGACGCACCAGAAGCGGATCCGGGGTGTGTCGAGGATGGACATCTTAGCTTTCGTTCATGAAGGAGACCATTTGGATGGTTGCAAGAATCCAAACCGTGTATTGCAGTTGGTCGTTCATCTCGGGATGCCATTGTGATCTCATTGCAGTGCATACTGCATTTGGCAGGACCTTGCTGGTGTGCAATTGGTTCTGGACGCAATGTGTGTCCCCGATCAGTTGTCCGGCTCATGCGGTGATGCGGTGGTGCAAGACAGACAGCATCCATCTCCTTGGGGCACCAGACGAAAGACAGATAGAAAGATGCCTGGCAAGACCAAATCAAAATCAAAATCAAAATCAAATCCCATCGTAGACCCTTGTGGATTGTTGTTGCAAAATGCATGTTTTGGGATTGGGAGGTGGCAGAGGGCCGCCATCAAACGATGAGGTGGGCCTTTGGAATCTGACTTGAAGGGACTTGCAGAAAATGATAGGAAAGACCGCCGTGGAATAGGCACCCAAAGTCCTCCACTTAGGTCGGGAGTCTTATTCATGTATCCCAGTAGCGCCTATTGTATGAGGCTGGACCAGGCCTAAAGACTGACCATGGGCTGAGCACCCCACCCCATTCTGCCTGGCTACATTCCACCTCTTCTGGCAACAATCGAAGGGAGGAGACTGTGTATGCGACGACGGCATGACCAAGGTTCTCTGCCCAGAAGTCAGGGTTTTCCTCAAGTGCTCCAATTCGACCAAGTCAGCGCGGAACTAAGGACACCTCGAGTGTGTGTGTCTCGATCGGCCAAGAGGTAGCTGACAAGCCGCCACAAACAGAACGCCACAGAAGCTTAATGGTACGCGAAGAGAGCGCGTTTGTTGCATTGCAATCGCCCCGTTTGCGGCGAGAGCTCCTCCACGAGAGACCACCAGCTTCAGCTTCAACGACAACCCACTCGCCATGTGCTTCGACTTTACCATCAAAGACAGCACGATCGCCACCCCACCACCTGTCACCAAACCCACGGCGGATCGAGGACTTGCAAGGCTTTTCCCCGCCACCGATTTCCCCGTTGACGCCCACGTTGACAACAACCACACGCACAATTCCAAGACAGCGTCCATCGTTGACCCCTCCGCGACCAAATACTTGCACTTCCCATGGCGGCGGCATTTCCCCATCACGACTTGGTGAAGAAGTCATTGATCTCCGCGACAACAGAAGCCACGGCTGTCCAAGTCCCATCCATCCCCAAGAAGAAGACGGGCATCAAACACAAGGCCCGCAATTGAACAATCGAGTCAGAGAAAAACCCAGCAGCAACGATTCAAGACTGAAACGCAACAGCAACAAGCATGCCAATCGCAATCGCAGCCGAGGATGGTGGGCCTTTCTGCGAAGAACGTTGTTCACTGGCTTTGGGGGCGTATCCAATCTATATCACAGCAATGGTTACGTTTGCGACCAATTGTTGCGAGTGACTTGGCAGTTCTTCGTGGGATGGGTCTGTTGCAGTCTTGTCAACCATTTGTTTGCGGATCACTTGGTGCGTGTAAGACTGCATGATCCTGGCGGCCAACCAGTCGCTCAAAACGAAGACGACGACAAGGGCAAGACCCTGTTGGAAGCATTGGTGTTATGGCTTCCAATTAACCTCTTTCTGGCCGTGGCAGCGGTGCGGATGGCTCCTTGTAGCCTTTTCAAGCGCGAACTTCCTGGACAAAAAAGGTTTGGATTGAGAAAGACGTGGGTGCTAGATGTGTGCGAAGTGATCGCCATTGTCGAGATACCCCGGCTGGTGTTCATCTTTATTAACAGCTTTCTACTGAACCTCGACCGTATTCAAGATCAAATGAGACGTGCTTCTCTAATGGGAACTGGATATATTATGTTGGTGGTGTGCACACAACTACTGGGTGCTTGCACCTACTTGCTACGATGGTGGCAACTTGTGAAGTTTCATCAACTGCATGACCATTTCTTCTATGAAAAAGGATACTTGTTGGGGAGAAATCGCTTCTGTTTTGATGGCAAAGGTTGTGTTGATCTGTTCATGTCATGTTGGACAACCCAAGCGCGCGAAATCCTCCAGATCAAGGTGCGAATGTATGAGTGTGCCAAACATGGCCTCATCGAACAACTTCGAGAAGTTATTCGGGAAGCCAAACGCGTCGGCGGTGAAGATTTTGCGCGCAAATGGTATGGTACGTCCCTCGACTTTTCCACTTGGTCTGATCGACTCCGAGTATATGGACTATGTCGTCGAAATCCGTTGCATATCGCCGTGGCGTTGGAGCAGTTTACAGTGGTGCAGGTTCTGGTTCAAGAAGCGAATTTTGATGTGAACAGCCACGACAAGTTGGAACTCTTCTGGATGGACACGTCAGCATGGTATCGTCGTCTGTTCTCCTTTTGTTTTGGGTGCTTCTTCTCGAGGAATTCAAGTCTTGCCTATGGTCAAGTTGGCTTGACGTTTGGAACCTCAGGCACCTTACTCACCCCACTGCATGTGGCTGTGTCGGCGGGTCTACAGCATATTGCCAGCTTCTTTCTCAACCATGGTGCAAATGGCGATACAATCGCATGGTCCAGGCATCAGCGCTTTTGTACACCGCCATTGTTTTGGGCAGTATGTGTCGACTGTGTCAATGTGCTGTTGCTGGAAGCAGATGTGAATCAATTGCACGTGCCCAATGATGGCTTCTTTGTGAGTCCTTTCATGCTTGCGCGCATGACAGGAGTGTTTGGTGTTAGCAAGCGACTGATGGAGTTTGGTGGTGATGTGGCGTTGACTCCTTTGCATGATGCAGCCGCCATTGGAGATGTAACACGAGCCAAGTTACTGCTCGACTGTGAAGCGGATCCCGATAGTCAAGGTGAAAACTACGATGGCTTCTTCCACCGAACTCCTCTCCATTGGGCTGCCATGAGAGGCCATCACGAAGTCGTCAGGCTACTTCTCGAGTACGGTGCAAACGTTGACGCTTGTGATCTGGATGGACGCACACCTCTCTCTTGGGCTTGCTTCTTTGGTCGGGTCAGTTGCGTTCAAGAACTACTTCAGGCTGGTGCTGATCCGAATCACAGAGATTTGAAAGGTGTTCCAGTCCTCATCTACTGCGTGCAATCACCTGCCATGGTGGCAATCCATCGTGATGAGGAAGACAACAACCTCGAAGACAAACAATTACCAAAACGTTCGCCCAAGACCATCCGATCCTTTCGAACAAGCGATAGCATTCTGGATGCGTTCGAACAGATTCTGATGCTGTGGAAACGTTACGGAGGCGATATGGCCATCCCTTGGGGACCAACAGGTGACAACGCACTGCATTTGGCGCTGAAAAACGACAATGAAGAAGCTGCCATCGCGTTAGTGCGACACGGCATGAGTCTCACCAGTGTCAACTCCATCGGTACGCGAGCCATTGATTGCACCAACTCGACAAGGATGCGATATGCTGTGAAGAAGGAAGCTGGTCATCGCGATGTGATGATCAGTTATTGTCATGCACACGGCGATTTCGCTTGGAAAGTGCGCAATGCACTGGAACAATCTCACATCACCACATGGATTGATCAAATGGACCCCACTGGAATCACTGGTGGCGCGATTTGGCGGCAAGAGATCGCTCAAGCGATTGAGAACTCGACCATGATGTTGTGCATCCTGTGTGAGCATTACCCGAATTCCCAATGGTGTATGAAGGAGCTGGCGTATGCGAAACTCGTGAACACTCCTGTGGTGGCAATCCAATGCAGTGAGGTGGAGATGAACGAAGAGTTGCAAATGTATTTATTCACTCGGCAGATCATTGACTTCCGAGATGTGATCGTACAGTCGGTGGTGGAGTGTCCTCCGGCTTCTTCTGAATCCAGTATGCGCTGTTACCAATACATGTATGATGAAGACAAGTTTGATCATCAAGTGAAGCTCTTGCTGGATGGTGTTCATGCCGAAATGCAGATTCAGCGAGCAGTGGCTCCACCTGCGGATAATGATGCTGTAGATGGTGATGGACAGCGGAGTCTTCGACGTGTTCCAACTCTTGGTGGAGAAAGTGCATTTTGTGAGCCTGTGGAAGATGCTTCTGAATGCAATATAGCACCTGGCCGTGCACTCACAAGATGTGATTCGAAGTTGTCACCGATTGCTGGAAACAGAAAGATGCGAGTGTATATTGCGCATGGAGGTCTTCACGACAAGTTCTGTCAACGACTCCGCAAGAGTCTACTGGGTTCAAGATGCAACGTATCGGTGGGGATGGATGCGAGAACTACTTTGACTTCTTCGAAGACATGTTTGTCGAGATGCGATGTGATCATTGTTGTTCTTTCGTCGTTGACGATTCAGTCCTCTGTAGTCGCGGACCAGTTGGCGTTTGCCGAAGATCGGTTCAAGATGATTGTGCCGTTGATGCTTTCCACTTTTGAAGTGGATGCCGCAAAGCGCTACACGTTCTCACGACGCGCCAACAAGATTTTGCACATCAACGAGTCGTTGGGGTTTGAGGAGAGTGTCGACGCGCTTATCGAGTGCTTGGACGAGGTGACGGATGCTGCCGACCTCGACGCTCCAGAGGAGAATCAGCATTGTTTTTGAAGATGGATTGGATGGTTCATTTTTGCCGTCGTTGATGAATACACGATTATGGATGGTTGTTGTTCTGTTTCTGGCGGTCCTATAGTCAGTTTCTCAACGTGGAAGCAAAGCCTCAAGCTCTTCCGACGCACGTCGTTCCATCGGACAGAACAACAGATTGACTGATCGACGCGGCGGTGGTCAGAGGGAATTGGATAAATAATCACTACAAGATCTACAAGCAACACAAAAGACGACAAGCACGACGAGTAGCACTGCAATGGTTTGCTTTGAGTCACCCAAACACGCAAAAACAGTTGATTTCTATCCTTGTGTGGTCCCAGGAAACCTTGCAAAGCGTGTGCTTGTAGGAAGCTTAGCTTGCATTTCCAAGCCATTTTGTGCTAGTATCACTCGCCGTACCAATCAATCGAAGCACTTTGCGTTTGCAATAGTCGTGCTATTCGAGGTTGTCGTGGATTTGGTCCGTAAGGGTACGGCGATATACACAACTTGTGAAAGGATGCAGTGGACTCGTCTAAGTGTGCCAGGCGCATGTGCCATCACCCAAAGATGTTCTGCAGCTGAACCAGTTGCTGCACGTTTTGATAAGCTCAGAGATGTCGAAGTCACGATTCCAACTCATTAACCTACCAAACTGTCAATCAAAATACTCCAAGAAGAAAGGAAGAATCAACAAGGCGGTTGCAAACCACCAGACCCATCCACACATTCTGGACAAAAAAGTCCGAGCGACCGGAATCGAACCAGTGACCAATTGATTTCTGTGTAACTTGCAAGTCACAACACTACAGTCAATCGCTCTACCAACTGAGCTACGCTCGGATTGCTTTCTTTTGTTGGAGAGCTAAGTTCCTTCTGTCTTTCAAGATAATGATCCTAGCCGTTTGGATTGGGCTTTGGTGGGATTCCTGGGGCTGTGAGCCATGGGGCATTCCGTTTGGGTGACTTCATTACATGGCAGTAGACGGAATGACTGGCTTTGATAAAGACTCAAACAACAAAGCTACCTGCTCGAGAGGTTTCCTGTTTGGTTCGAGTGCCCAACACGGCGCCGATGGCAGTCTGAAACAGTGAAGACGTGGTGAACCGTCGGCGAGACGACCTTTTGGTGAACGCACCGTCGGGTGGATCCGACATTTGCGCAGAATTGTTGGATGGAGACGACATTGGCACCACTGAATTCGGGCAAGAGCCGGAGGACCCACGCCCACCGTCGACGCCGGAGCTACTGGTTTGAGTTCTTGTGGTTTGGTTGGATCCACTGGTCTGCGGATGGTTGCGCTGATTGAATGATTGCCCACAACCAACGGCACTGGCGTGACTATGGCTTCGAGTATTGCGACGGCAGTTGAAATGGTTGGACGTTCCTGTAGCAATCGCCAAACTTTCGTTCCCATCGGTTCGTGCATCGCCAGTTGTGTCGACCGGTGGCACCTCGGCCCCGACTTCTGATTGGTACTGGTGTGTTGTCTCCGCAAAATGCGTGACCGTCTTGATCAAACGTTTGATACTCGCCTCAAAGTCAAAAGACTCATTGAAGTGGTGGGTCTTGACTAAATTGCGCGAAAGACTGTATTTCTTGGCCGAGTCCAACTCAAAAGTCGACAAGACGATGGGAACAACGGACTTCATGTGATCTTCGGCAAACGCCATCTGGTCCGCGACGGTACTCGATTGAACGCTCATGGCCGATAAAACCACCAAACAGACATCACAGTTCCTCAGAAAATGATTCGCCGTCTTGGAATGTTTGCTGTCCACGACAACCGACATTTTGATCGTCGAACTGAGCAATTGCTTGCGCAGTTTACGGCAAAAGCTTCCATGGCAGTCGCCGTGGGCGATAAACACTTGCAACGGTCGTTGAGATGGCGTACTGTCCGACAATTCCGTCATTTTCACTAGATTCACCCGTGCAAAGGAACTCATCATGTTGTGGGATGGTTCCTCAATGATAGTCTGGGTCAGCAAAGTGTTGTTGAGAACTGATGTGCCAGTGATGTCATCCGGATAGATAGTGGATCGCGCGAGTTGTCGACGTTTACTCTCACGCATTTGACGAATATGGCGAAAAGAGAGGCCGTAGATCAAACTCCCATTCTTTGGGTTCGCACTTGCTTGGGATGCTTGCTGTTGTTGCTGCTGTAGTTCGGCATGAATCCCGTCCAGTAACTTCTGCATTTGGCTCTCAAAGTGGTGTTCATCGTCGTGAGAGCATTTCTGCGTTTGCTGATTCGAAGTTTCCTTGGATTCAGATTCCGCCAACTGCTCGCGCTCGTGATGACTCGAGTCACTTCCTGCGTTGTCACAAGGCGAATCAGCATTGTCGGACGATATACCACCGGTTGACTGTTGTGGTGGCCGCACGGCATCTGTGAAGTCGATTATCTGGCGAGTGTACAAATACATCTGCATCTCTTCACTCATGTCAACTTCCGTGCACTGGATGGCCAATACTGGAGTTTCGGTGACTTTGGCATACGCAAGCTCTTTCATGCACCACTGAGACTCTGGGTAGTGCTCGCACAGGATACACAGCACCATGGACGAGTTTTCAATGGCATGAGCGATTTCCTGACGCCAAATTGCCCCACCAGTGATACCTGTGGGATCCATTTGATCAATCCAAGTGGTGATGTGGGCTCGTTCTAGAGCATTCCGAATCTTCCATGCGAACGGAGCATGCGCGTGACAATAGCTAATCATGACGTCGCGATACCCAGCTTCTTTCTTGACCGCATAGCGAATGGAAGTGGAGGTGGCACAATCAATCGCTCTTTTGCCGCAATGGTTTACAGCTGTGAGACTCAAACCATGTCTCACAAACGCGACCGCTGCTTGCTCATTTCCTCGTGTAAGTGCATGATGAAGTGGTGTATCGCCAGACAAATCACAAGTCATGCAGATATCGCCAGCATGGTCTTTCCAAAGCGTAAGAATCTTCTCAAAGCTCGCAGTGATATGATCGGCATGTGGCGCACGCAACGGCGAACTAAACCTCTGGTTTGTTTCTGCTGGCGTTTTTCTTGATGCAGAGTTCTGTTCATCCCATGCACTTGCCATGGCAAATGGCGATGCACCCAAGATGCTGAGAATTGGATAACCTTGAGCATCTTTCGAGTTGGGGTCTGCGCCTGCCTTTAGTAGTTCTTCGATGGAATCGATTCGTCGAAAGAATGCAGCCCACGCCAATGCTGATCGTCCAAAACGATCCCGAAGGTCAACAGCTGCTCCGTACTTGATCAACAACTTGACCACTTCACGATGGCCACGCATGGCAGCCCAGTGCAGAGGCGTTCGATGGAAAAAGCCCACGCAGTTCTCGCCAAGACTGTTGGGATCTGCACCATGATCAAGTAACGACTTGACCTCGCGGGTGTCTCCTTTCCCTGCAGCTGTATGCAGGGGAGTCAACGCCATGTCACCTCCAAAGAGTTGTAGTCGATCCGCGATACTGTGATTCCCAGTCATTCTCGCCACTTCGTACGCAGTGAGGAAAAACCCATGGCCAGGAACATGCAAATGGTTTGCGTTGGCCTCCAGAATCAGCAATTCCACGCATTCTTCATTGACCACCCAGAACAACGGCGGTGTGCGAAACCTTTGATCCCGTGACCACGCTCGGGCATTGCCATTAGCTCCAAGCTTGATCAATAACGAGGAGATTTCATGGTTACCAAGCGAAACTGCTACATGCAACGGCGTCAACAACGTGCCCACACTTCCAAACACGACATAGCTCTGCATGCGTGAGAAGCTCGTGTTCTTGGCAAACCAAAGACATACATTAAAGACGCGGCGATACATAGACGATAGGTCCAGATGCAACAACTCTAGTTTGTCGTACGCGTTGACATCAAAGTTTGCTTGCTGTACGAGAAAACGAACGCAATCCAATTGACGAAAAGCCACGGCGACATGAAGAGGATTGCGGCGACAACTCTCGTACACGCGTACTCGAGATTTCCAAGATCGAAAGTCGCATTTGGCTTCATCATACCATTTCGCAGCAAAATCAGGTCCATCAATACGTCGAGCTTCATCTACAGCCTCCTGAAGCTGCGCGAGATTGCCCGACTTGGCTGCTGCATAGAGCCGAACTTTGACCTGAAGAACCTGTTGCCGACGTCTTGTCCAGCAACTTGCCATTCGATCGCAAAAGCTGGCCCCATCAAAGTCAAATCGATTGTTGCCACGCCAAAAGCCGCGTTGAAACAGCAAATGCTCGTGAAGTCTGTGGAACACCACGATCTGCTTCCATCGCAAATACCACGCATACAGACCCAGCAATTGACACGCCACAAATATGGCATAAAGGCCAGTCTCCAAAGCAAACCAACAGTCATAATTCTTCTTGAGCATGTTGTTGTGGGCCGAAAACACAAACAAGATGTTGAAGATCAAGTACGGGATCTCGAGCATGACCAGAAGTTCACACAGAGTCAACAGAAACGCCTTATGGAAGGGCTTTTTCTGTCGTGGTGGTTGTGGTGGCTGCTGTTGTTGGTTCTCAGAGGCAGTCGTTGTTGTCGACGTTGTTGTCGTCGTCATTGTTGAGGATGGATCTGTTTTGGTCTGAGCACTGCTACTGCAGGTTCGGAAAAGCTGGCAAGGGGCAAGTCTCAATGCTGGTAGACCCAACACGAGATTGATGGGCATGCAATAGGCGAAACACGCCAGTGACTCGTTCAAGTAATCAACGCACAGTTGCGTGTCGTGGTCTTGATAGAAACCATGGATCCGCGCGTACAGATTCAAAAAGCGATCCAACACGACGCGAATCACCAACACGGCAAGAATGCGCAAAGTCGCCACAATCATTTGATCGCACAAAAAGCTGTTATTGTGCCGTGTGATGCCTGGCAGCCACGCAAAGAGTCGCCGAAAGCGCAAATACCACACCCATTTTGGTCGAGTTCGCAGATAACTCCAGGCACGATTGGGCAGGGATTTGCGAAGCGACAAATCGTCGGAATCTTCTTCTCGAACGGGAAGCTCATCAAGCATGTCAAGCGTAACCACGGAAGGAGCATAACTGGATCGGGTCACAAATGAATGGGAATCGTCGGCCACGAGATCGCGTTGCTGGAACCGAGAAGTTTGTAAGGCAGTGTACTCCACGGCTGGCTCGTCGTGGTTGGTAGCATTTGGTCGTTGCTGCAGTGGCATTGGTGCAGACCTGGATGGGATGATCTGCTGATCTGCTGATCTGCTGATGTGATGATCGGATGGAGTTGATGTGGATGGAATTGCTTGCTTGCTTGCCAAGAAATGAACCTACCAAGTCCAAGCACAGTCTGTCGATCCAAAGCGAGTGCAACCAAATAACCCAAGCAATCCCACGAGGCCGATCTCAACCCATGAGCTCAAGGCTACAGTATGCAACGAGGGTGCACAAGCCGTGTGGCAAGGCCACACCAACGAAAAAATGCTGGAACAGTCCGGTTGTGGGATGGTGGGGGTGGGATATCAAGGGACACCACCACGTGAGCTTTGAGCCGGTTTTCACGTGCACAGACGGACGAATGGATCTTCAAGGAGAGCTCGCACGGTCCCCCGCTGTTCGTTATTCCTTGTGGCTCTGCTGTTGCTTGCAAACGAACGGTCGCCAGTTCGACGCGAGTCATCTGAGATCGGTACTGTACCCGAGATCTTGAAACGGGTCAGGTCCCCCAGGTCAGCCAAGTCGGTTCTGAACTGAACGTTCTACTATTCTGTCATGGCGGCGTGTCCATCGTTTTCCTGCCAGTTTCCCAAGCGTACACGTCAACCAACAGGTCAGCGTCACCGCGTGCAGCAAGCAGGCAAGCAGGCAAGCAGTGCGTGTGTGTGCTACGCATTGGAGAATTTTTTGTCTGGATTCTCCTCTTGTGGCTGAGCTTTTTTCCTTTGCTGCTGCCATCAGAGTGGAACATCTTCACCAGTCCTTGACCCATTTGCCACCCCGTTTCAACTTGGGTATGGGGCTACCGTGCTGCACCTACGTTGAACCCACCGGTCTTTTGGACTGGTTCGTTGGGTGGACCCCCAAGTGGTGTCCAGGTCTCCGAACACGAAGTGGTTTTGGCTTTCGCACCACAACCTGCATGGCAATGACAGCACTTGGTGACATTGCGATACAAAGTCCCATGCATGGGGGGCTTGCTGTGGTCGGCACTCGCTGTCCGTTCTCGATAAGGTCATCGGCCAGAGTGCCAGCGCAGTCTCAGCACAGCAAGCATCTTGAATCGAGCTTTGGGGCAAATGTCAACTGGTTCTCGTCTTAGAGAGTTTGGCGTGTTGACTCACGAGAACCCCACAAGGACCACAGGGTGCACTACAAAGACGATTCCAACCCAGTGATATGCTTTTTCACACTTCATCAAGTCTGGAAATCCTTTGAGGTGATGAAAGCATATGTAGAGGTTTTCCCATTATACAAATCATACAGGATATGGAAAGTTAACAGTATATGCAATTAAAGAGGAGCCCAAATATTCAGCTTGGATCTCGCGATCTCCCACCAACGGTGTTGAGACGGTTTATGTAAGCAATGCCAGGCATCAGTAGCTATCATCCGAGCGTAGCTCAGTTGGTAGAGCGATTGACTGTAGTGTTGTGACTTGCCAGTCGCACAGAAATCAATTGGTCACTGGTTCGATTCCGGTCGCTCGGACTTCTTTTTTTGCGGATGTGTTCTTTGATGTTGACCACACCAGGGTCAACCCATTGATGATCACTCATGCTGTGGTTGACTGACTGGCGATTGGGGGGGCGCAGCTTTTCAGCCAGTCAGATTGCGTTGTATGGCTTGTTTTTAGCCAATTGTTCTCGAAGAAGACAATCACTCAGCTCACCCTTCGCAAGGTCTCAGAAGTGGTAGCGCTCCAAAGTCGCAATCAAAGCGCCACTTGTCACTTGCCGCTTCCTCTGCGCAATCACATGGAGCGTTTGCCAGGCGACAACCAAGAGCTGGAGCAAGAGCTGGAGCTAGAGCTAGAGCTGGAGCCAGACATGGAAGCGCCTCGACAAGACGCTCTGTCTCCTCTGGCGGATCAAGAGGAAGAAGCCGAAGCTGAAAGCGAGGGCATCCACGCCCAACCAGAAGCAGCAGCTGATACGGTGGCGCTACAACCACTCCGCATCCAGATCGACGACTCGCAAATGGTGACGACTACTTCCAAGAATTCTTGCTGTGAGCCAGCGAAAGAGATTGACACTTCGACTTCGTGCAGTTTTGGTAGCAAACTCGCTGCAGCAACCGCGGTGCCAAAGCCACCCCATGGAGCGCCGCATGGCAAAATGTGGTTTTGGCTGATGCGGCTGCGACGGCTGTTGACGTTTTTACCAGGGTTGACCAAACATGGCAATAGTTTTCTGAGTGACCCCATGTTGTGTGTACTGCTGCGCATTTTCGTGGTGTTTTCTTTGCGCTTTGTGGCCCAAGAAATCATTCTGTTGGCGTACTATCGCCACAAGGGTGATACCAAAGAGCAAAAAGCGCTGGTGGACCGTTGTTCCGAGTATTTGGACACCACGATGAACTTTCATGCCGTGAGTTTGCCGATCAATCTGGTATTGGCGCTGCCAGCCTTGAATTTCTCCATGTGTGAGTTGTTCAAGGCACGGTGTGAGTCCGAATGCGCCAAGAAAAAGCCATACAAGAAGACTTGTTTGTTGACGTTGTGTGAATTTCTCGTGATTTGTGAGATTCCGATTCTCATTGGGCTTTTGGCGACCATTTTGATTGATCCGAAAAACAATCCGTTCAGCTCTCTGGCAGCATGCACGTGGCAAAACCCTCACAGCAATTGGACTTATGACGTGGTGTTTTTTGTTGGCTTTGCGCTGGGATGGTATGCCTATTTCTTACGATGGAAGCAAATTGTGATTTTCCATCGACTTCATGAACACTTGCTATTCCAGAGAGGCTTTTGGCGTGGGAATAATCGATTTGATTACGATGGCAATGACTTTTTGGATCGAATTTCAAGTTGTTGGACTACTTATCGATGCCAGGTGAAACAAATCAAGGTGCGGCTCTACCAGGCAGCCAAAGACGGCAACCTTGAAGAACTAGAAAAAGCCATTGAACAAGCACGAGCGCTTGATGGCCTCCATTTTTCATGTAAATGGTACACGCCAAGGTGCCGCGTTGGGAGTATGAATTCGCATGTGCGCCTGTACAGCCGGTGTCGTCGAAATCCGTTACACGTGGCAGCGGCGTTTGGTCGTTTGGAGTGTGTGCGGTATCTGATCAAACAGGGGAAGTTCAAGGTCAACGCGTATGATAAAGTCGAATTGACTCGCCTCGATATATCGGCGTTGTATCGTGTCATGTTTGATTTCTTCATGTTTTTCACCAAGCGACATCATTTCTCGCGGCTTCAGAACAGAGACATTTTCGGAAGTAGCGGAACTTTGTTGACCCCATTGCATGTTGCGATTTCGCTGGGAAACCATGAAATGGCGGCACTCTTGATCCATCTCGGTGCGGATGGCAATGCAAGCGCTTGGTCTCGCCACCGTCGGTTCCGCACGCCACCGTTGTTTTGGGCAGTGAGCGAGGAATGTGTTGAGCTCCTGTTGCTACGAGCTGACGTAAACCATTTGCATGTTCCCCTCGATGGCTATTTCTTGACGCCCTACGAGATTGCACGTATGGCTGGCAACCACGGTATCGCTGACCGACTACAGTTGTTTGGAGGGGACATGGCACTGACACCTCTGCATGATGCGTGTGCAAAAGGTGATCTGGATGAAGTCAGATTCTATCTTGATCATGGCGCGAATCCAAACAGTCTGGGTGAGAATTGTGTGGGATATTTCCATCGCACACCTCTGCATTGGGCAGCGATGCGTGGTCATCGTGAAGTGGTCAAGCTGTTACTCGAGTTTGGTGCATGCATCGACTTTCCTGATCGTTTTGGGAGAACACCACTTGCTTGGGCGAGTTTTTTCCGTCGAGTGGAGTGCATTGAGGAACTCTTAGAAGCTGGTGCGGATCCCAATGTGAAGGATGCACATGGATACCCGATTCTGAGCATTTGTGCAGCTTCACCGGTTGCGGTGAAGGTATATCAGGGAGAGGTCGCGTTGGTGGAAGAATCGGAGGTGGACAAATCGGATAAACCCAAATCCAGCACTACACAAGAACATCTCTTGAAGTGTTATGAGGAGATATTAGTGTTGTGGAAGCAACATGGGGGTGACTTGGGTCTCACTTGTGAAGCATCGGGTGATACTGCGCTTCATGTGGCGTTGATGAGTGACAATGAGCAAGCTGCAATCGCGTTTGTTCGACATGGATTGAGCTTGACGAGTGTGAATCGTAGCGGGAAACGAGCCATCGATTGTACCAATTCCACAAGCATCCGGTATGCCGTCAAGAAAGAAGCTGGCCATCGTGACGTCATGATCAGTTATTGCCATGCGCACGCTCACTTTGCATGGAAGGTTCGCAATGCCTTGGAGCGTGCGCACATCACTACTTGGATAGATCAAATGGATCCCACTGGTATCACTGGAGGTGCCGTCTGGCGCCGAGAGATCGCCAAGGCGATTGAGAACTCAACGATGATGTTGTGTATTTTGTGTGAACACTACCCTAAGTCCCAGTGGTGCATGAAGGAACTCGCATATGCACAGATCTGCGAGACTCCTGTCCTGGCTATTCAGTGCAGTGAGGTGGAGATGAATGATGAATTGCAAATGTACCTATACACCCGTCAAATCATTGACTTCAAGGACACCATCATTGGGACGCAAGCTGTGCCATCGATGCCGTTGGTCGAGAGTGGCCATTCCAGCGAACCAAATGAATTAGGACCTCGTGCAGAGCAGCAAGCACTATTGGAATCATCTTCTTCTGTAGAAGAGATGCTGTCCATGCAAACCATGGAGAACTGGTACGATTATGATGAACGCAGTTTTGACCAACAGCTGAAGCTTCTTCTTGATGGAATTCATGCTGAGGTTGACGTTCGTCGAAGTCAACGACGCTCGAAGGAAAGAGCAAATCGCAGCACTCAGAGTCTTACAGACTACAGGCACTTGAGTGATCATGACGGCAATATGGCGGATATTGTTCCAAGAAGTCCAAGAGTAAAGTTTGAAGACGCCATTGAGCAAGAACTCTTTCAAGACAACTTGTGTGCTTTCACAGTCAGCGACGATTTGACGAAACTCAAAGAAGCCACAGATCAGATTCATCATGAAAAGCTTCAAGTCCTTATTGTCCACGCAGATCATCATCTGGAGTTCTGCCAGCGTCTTCGAAAGAGTCTACTTGAAGCAAAGTGGCAATTTGATCTGTGCGTGATGATTGATCGGCCTTCGTTGACGTCGCAGAAGCAGTTGAATGATTGCGACGTGTTGATGGTTGTCTTGTCGTCGAAGACGATGCAATCACACTATGTCGCAGACAAATTGGCCTTTTGTGAAGACCACATGAAGCCGATCATTCCGATTATGCTGTCTCAAGTGCAAGTGGATGCTGCCAAACGATACACTTTTTCTCGAAGTGACTCGGAGATCCATCACTTCAATGAAACGCTTGGATTTCAACAGAGTGTACAGGGCCTTATCCGAGCGTTGACACAAGCGAATGAGAGCAAACGCGAACAACAACTGGAGCAAGAAGAAGAAGACGAAGAGGAAGTGCATCAGTACGAGGATGATGTCTTGGAGACTGCTGTGACACGAGTGGAAGAAACCACAAGTGAAAGCCAAAACAAAATGGTTCCGACCATCGGAACTCTGACTGTGAATGGCACTTCGACCTCGTTACCTCCTCGCCTGGGCCATCGTTCACCCGTCCGAGGTTATGGCACTGTAAATGGTACTTCTAGCCTTCGAAATGATCGCAGTCGAAGTCGCAGCCGAAGTCCCGCTCATAGTCCAGGCTCAGGTCGTCGTGGTCATGGTCTTCGACCGTACGGGGACGTGCAGCTTTCCCGACCAAGAATGTTTGGTTCCCACAGTCCAGCAAGTCCAGTTTCAGTGGTGACCTCGGCGCCTTCATCACCAACAGAGCTGACTTCTGTTCATCATCGAAACCAGCTTCAATATCTTCGAGAAGCCTCTTCCAGATTGTCCGGAAGTATGAGGAAAGCTGAGAGCTTTCGCACATGATCAGAGACTTGCGAGAGCAAACTGCAGTCAAGCATTAGTTGTACTTGAATGTAAATGAGCAATTATTTGTTGGATAGGGCGATCGGATCGCTTTGGTTGAATTTTAACTGTGGCACATGGTTTCCATCATGAAAGCAAAAAAAAACTCCGAGCGACCGGAATCGAACCAGTGACCAATTGATTTCTGTGTAACTTGTAAGTCACAACACTACAGTCAATCGCTCTACCAACTGAGCTACGCTCGGTTCATATCAAAAGTGGACTCCAAAAGCAATGCGTTGCGTACAGTGTTGCATGGGACTTGGCGGGTGCTTATTCGCTTGCTGTTCATACTGAAATCCTCGCCCATCTCCCTGGTGTGTTTTGTTTCACTGAACTCATGGTGTGGACCACCTCAAACTGTAGATTGTGCTTGCAAATTGTATTGGGGGAGGGTGGGGAGGGGGACGGCCCGTTCTTTGCACGTGGATCCATTCTTGACCACTGCTCCCTGTCCCTTTCCGTTCAGTGTCCACCTATGACAAAAGGCCAGTCCACGCACTTCATGGAACCTTCAATGGCGGTGCGCCCCTCTCTCCCTTGGACCTTTGCCCTTGTGGCCAGGCCCAATATCCCCAATGGCTGCCTGTGATGGTCGGACAGAGTGTTTGGCTTTTGAGAGAGAGAGAGAGAGAGAGAGAGAGAGCGCACGCGCGCCAGCAGGAAGCAAAAGCAAAAGCAAAAGCCATCGAATTGCTGGTTGGGATTTGGTGCCGTATTTGGCAACAAATCATTCGTGGTGGGGCGGGTGAAACCCATCCATTGGCGCACCATCTTGTTGTGGGCCGTAGAATCAGTTGGTCCACTCGGTCCAATCGATCGACCCAACAACGCGATGCATTCGGCGCTGCGGGCATCGGAACTGCCACCAAATGTCGACGAAGGCGTGGAACCACCCACGAAAGAAATGTCAAATCCACAGCTGCATCAGGCGACCCCTGAACCAGATCTCGAATCTGGCGCCAACTACGTGCAGTTGCGCACCAGTCGACACAACACCATGACGTCGGATTCTGGGTTTGAGCATGATCAATTGAGGAGGACGACCCCGTGTACGACCCCGTGCGCCAGTGATTCGCAACTACTGTCTTGGTCGTTTGTGCGACCCACAGCAGCTAAACAAGACCAACCCCACAAACACCACCACCAACGGGTCGACGACTCCGAGTCCGAGTGGGCGGACGACGAAGACGACGAAGAAGACCAACAAACGCTTCCAAACCAGGGCCTTCAATTCTTGAAAACCAAACACCAGAAATGGTACTGGTGGGTACGGCTACGACGGTTGTTCACTTTTCTCCCAGGATTTGGCAAACACGGCAACAGCTTTCTGTGCGACAACATGCTATGCGTGACGTCTCGTATTCTGATGGTGTTTATGATTCGATTCTTTGTGAACCGCTCGTTGCACTTGTACGTCGACACACTCAAGAAACACCTAGCCAACCACGAGGATCAACAGCAATGTGCCAACTACTTGACGCATGGATTTTTGTTGTTTGTGTATTTGATTCCAGTGAATTTGTTACTTGGGTTGCCAGCTCTGCAATTCAGAAGACTGGCACTGTTTCGACTGGTGCGCACCAACTCCAAACACAAGCAAAAGCATCATCAACACAAATCTGGTGCGGTGTGTGGCGGTGCCAAGTCTCGGATGGCAGAGTCAGATAGTGTAGATCCAATGGAAGGTGATGCCGACGGAGGAGATTGGAGTTGTGGGCATCCAAACGATCAAAAAGTGTTTGTCAAGACGTGGTTGTTGACACTTTGTGAATGCTTTGTGATGGCGGAGATCCCATATCTGGTCTTTGTGTTGGGACGATTGATCCACCGCAATCCTGTGAATGCGTTGAAGACTTGCGCGAACAGCATGGCGGTATCGGTGTTCATCGTGTTTGTGATTGCGGAGTTGTTATGTTGGTACGCCTACGGTCTTCGCTGGAAACAGATTGTGGTGTTCCATCGACTTCATGAACATGTAATGAACCAGAGAGGCTTTTGGCGTGGCAATTCACGGTTCAAGTTTGATGGCAAAGATCTATTAGATAGACTTGGTAGCTGTTGGCGAAGTCGCTCACGCCAGATTCAGTCCATTCAGGTGATTTTGTATGATGCGGCAAAGAGCGGTCAGCTATCAAGGCTCCAACGCGCCGTACAACAGGCGAGACGGCTCGACGGTGAAGACTTTGCCGAGAAATGGTACGTTCCAGAGTGTGATTTCGACAATTCACTGACCAGTACCGTGCGTCTTTTGTCGAAATGTCGTCGCAACCCTTTGCATGTGGCGGTGGCGTTTGGTCAGTTGGATTGTGTTCGATTTCTTGTGGAGCAAGCAAAGTTTGACGTGGATGGCTACGATAAAATCGAACTGTTCCAGATGGATGTGTCATCGTTTTATCGTCGCGTATTTGAGCTCTGTTTCTGGTTTGTCAACAACAATCAAGTCGGTCATGGACGCAGTCGCACTGTGTTTGGAAGTGTGGGAACGTTGTTGACTCCGTTGCATGTGGCGATATCTCTAGGAAATCGGGAGATAGCAGCGCTGTTGGTTCAACTGGGCGCAAACGGCAACGCCACCGCCTGGTCAAGACATCGCCAGTTCTGCACACCTCCATTGTTTTGGGCTGTGAGTGAGGAATGTGTGGAGTTGTTGGTTTTGCACGCTGATGTGAATCATCTGCACGTTCCTGGCCATGGCTGCTATCTCACAGCGTATGAAGTAGCTCGTATGAATGGTAGTCATGGCATCGCGGATCGTTTGCAGATTTATGGCGGTGATATGGCATTGACACCTCTTCATGATGCAGCAGCTAAAGGAGACATCCGTGAAGTGCAGTTTTATTTGGAGCACGGAGCCAATCCGAACAGTCTGGGCGAAAACTGCGTTGGTTTTTTCCATCGTACTCCTTTGCATTGGGCTGCCATGCGTGGCCATCGTGATGTGATTCGTTTGTTGGTCCAATACGGCGCGGTGGTGGACTATTGCGATGTATTTGGCCGGACACCACTAGCATGGGCGTGTTTTTTTCGTCGGGAAGAGTGCGTTGAGGAATTGTTGCAATCTCGAGCAGATCCGAATGTTGTCGATGCTCAGGGCCTCCCGCTGTTGAGTATTTGTGCTGCTTCTCCTGCATCCATGACGCTTCGGCAAGAAGAAGTTGGTCTCTTTCGCGCAACAGACGACCAAATGATCAATTCTGCTCGAAAAGCGGAATATTTACTTGAAGGTTTTGAGAATGTACTGGAGACATGGAAAGGCCATGGAGGCGATTTGGGAAAGACGTGCGAACTCACTGGCGATACAGCGTTGCATGTGGCGTTGATGAATAACAACGAACAAGCGGCCATTGCATTGGTGAGAAATGGATTGAGTCTTACAACTGCAAATCATGCTGGCAAGCGCGCCATTGATTGCGCCACATCAACTTCCATTCGGTACGCTGTCAAGAAGGAAGCTGGGTATCGCGATGTCATGATCAGCTATTGCCATGCACATGCTCATTTTGCTTGGAAGATTCGCAATGCGTTGGAACGAGCCCACATCACCACATGGATTGATCAAATGGATCCGACTGGAATCACCGGTGGGGCGATTTGGCGCCAGGAGATTGCGCAAGCGATCGAAAACTCGTCCATGATGTTGTGCATCTTGTGTGAACATTACCCGGAGTCTCAATGGTGTATGAAAGAGCTCGCGTATGCCAAAATGACGGAAACCCCCGTGTTGGCGATCCGATGCAGTGATGTTGAAATGAATGAAGAAATGCAGATGTATCTATATACTCGTCAAATCATCGATTTTAAGGAGTCGATTCTGGCCGCCCAACCCACTCCAACTGTGACTCTCATTGATAGTAGCAGCTCAGGTGGCCAACATGATGGGGCGACTGATCCAGCTGGAGGTGGTGATACAGCACCGACCTCTGAAGGCGAGCTGTTGATGGGACAGATGGAGTGTTGGTTTCAATATGACGAAACCAGTTTCGATACGCAGCTCAAGCTGTTGCTTGATGGGATCCATGCTGAACTACAAGCGCAGCATACTGCTCGGGCGAGTGAGACCCGAGCATTGCGGCGTGCAAAAGAACAACGGCGAAGACAGTTGCGCAGGATGCACGCCAATGAAGTGGACGATACCATGCTGCAAGGCTCTGACCTCAACTGCAATCCTTCCATTCTGATTGCAGATGAGCGGAGTCTGGTGCCAGCAACTTCTGGAACACTTGATTTGACCAAATTGATGGAATTGGTCGACACCAAGAAAGATGACATGCTTTCGGTGTTTATTTCGCATGGTGACCATCACAATGGCTTTTGTCAAAAGCTGCGCAAGAGTCTGCTGTCTTCCATGAAGCGCAATCTGTCGGTTGTGATTGATGTGAACACACTGACTTGTCGAAGCCGTTTAGTGAATTGTGATGTTTTGATTGTGATCCTGTCGGCTGAAACCATGCAATCAGCGATTGTCGCGGACCAGCTAGCGTTTGCGGAAGACCATTTCAAGACGATTGTGCCGTTGATGCTGTCTACTTTTCAAGTGGACCCAGCCAAGAAGTACACATTCTCACGCGGTGACTGCCGTATGGTTCATTTCAACGAGTCATTGGGGTTCGACCAGAGTTTCAAGCTGTTGACAAAGTACTTGAGACGATTTAGTGACCAAAAATGCCATGAAATGCAGCTTGACGACCAAGATCAGAGTATTATTCGCGGCTCCGAGCATTCCCAGTACTCAGCAAGTTCACAACACAGTGGACTGGTGTCTTCCCATTCGCATGGTCACCATCCACGCAAGCCGCGCAAGCAACGACGTGCTGGTCATGGCTATTCGTATACGACGAGCAAGTCGTCATCTACTTCATCAATGGATGAGTCCTCGACTTGTTCCTTTGTACAACCACTTTCGCCGTCACTTTTATCCATTCAAATTGTCCAGGACTGCAACGACGTGGACGATCAAACTAGTCGAACCAGAAGAACAAGTCGACACTCCCACGCTGAAAGTGTGAACGAACTGGGGAGTTTCCACCGGCATCATCGTCGCTCCCAGCAGGGTAGTCGCTCGCGTTTGACCCAACAGATCATTGGCCATGGCTTTTCCCTGGAGAGTACCAATGGAAATACGAGACGACGAGACGGGTCCGACGCTGCTTCTGTGAGTACAACAACGGTTCCATCTCCGTCATATCAACCCCGCAGTCCAATTCCAACCTCAAATCGCCACGACGACCAGATTTGAAGACCCTGACCAATGCCACGCTCCCACGCACCATCAGGTCGTGGCGGTCATGGAAGCACCACACCGTCTGTGGAATATAATCATATTTATTGAAGGATTGATCTCTAGTCCAAACCAATCACTTTGCTGCGTTGATTCTTCTTTTCCACGTCGACCTCGCCTCCTCCTCGTCATGACGGGCCACGCCATGGTCATGACTTCAACGTAGGTGGGTTCACGGCTCGTCATCCAGGGTTTATACACCATTGAACAAACCCAACCAGTGATCCGAGCGTAGCTCAGTTGGTAGAGCGATTGACTGTAGTGTTGTGACTTGCCAGTCGCACAGAAATCAATTGGTCACTGGTTCGATTCCGGTCGCTCGGACTTTTTGTCTCGCTCGCTCTTTCTCCCTTCCGTGCGCTTGTTAGAAACGCAATCGGGGCCACGCAGACGCGCTGCTGAACAAGCAAAGCTGCAAGTACTCGCGGATCTCGTTTCCTCCCAACTACCGCAGCACCGCTGTCTCAGCATCAGCTGTACAGCTTTGCGATCTCGTTGGCTGTCGTTGCATTGCGTCGGTTTCTGTTGGTGCCGTTTTTTGCTCCAGGGGTTGAAGCATTCAGGTGGCGCTGCTTGAACTGCAAGTCCCCATCCACCCCATCCACGCCATCCACGCCATCCACGCCATCCGGACGATAAAGACCCAAGTTACTCGACACCCTCTACGTCGATGACGATGATGGAACGCCCAGCCCCTTTCCACGCCATTGCCATTTGCGGAAATCCGTTCGAATCTGCCGATCGATGATCTCATGGCCAGTCAGTCACCTTTTCCGTCACCCATCAAGGAACCAACCTACTGCAGTCAAGCATTTGGCGGCGGAGGGAGGGAGGAAAGGAGGGGGGAGGGGGCGGGGAAAGCGACGACCACACACTTTCATTTCAGAATTCGCCAAGATACACAAAGGAACAACCAGAGCGCGTTTTCCCCATGGCACAATGGATCGATGAACAACAGTCCTTACCATCACTTCTGATGGATGAGCTGTTTAGCCACGGATTGGACATGGGAGCACTGACTCCCACAAGATCCAAGCTGACGTCTTCGTCAAGAATAGCGGGAGCGCGCCATTACAACAACAAGCCCCGGGCCATGAAGGAAGGCACCGACAGCGACAGCGACAGCGACACCGTCAGCGACATCGATAGCGTCCATGACAGCATGGTCATCACGGCGCAAATGAAATTGGATCTCTTGTTCGAACGCGGTCATCGGCATCTTGGCCTGCGACCACCTGCCGAACCCACCATTCGGACAGCATCTGCCACTAAAACCATCCGCACCGATGACGTCGAGCTGTCTCCATCCAATTGCGATACGACTGTCCACTTTTCCACGTGGTTGATGGGCTCCAACTTGGGCAGTCCCAGCGAGAATCAAACCGATGGCAATGCTCATGCTGACACAGAGCTGCTGCCACTGGATCGAATGGCTTCCTTTTGGGACGAGGCAGAGATGCGATGCGTGGAAGATCTATTGGCTGACCCTCAAGTGGACCAACTGCTTGTTGATGATGGTGATCATGCTGATGGTGACTGCCGCACCACTAGCGCCAGCTAGCAAACGATAACGGCTTTTCCTGCCGTCGCGCAGCATCCATGCTCCAGTGATTTCCAGCAACTCCCTTGGTCGTCTGTGCGACCCACTGCAGCCAAACAAGACCAACCCCACAAACACCACCACCAACGGGTCGACGACTCCGAGTCCGAGTGGGAGGACGACGAAGACGACGAAGAAGACCAACAAACGCTTCCAAACCAGGGCCTTCAATTCTTGAAAACCAAACACCAGAAATGGTACTGGTGGGTACGGCTACGACGGTTGTTCACTTTTCTCCCAGGATTTGGCAAACACGGCAACAGCTTTCTGTGCGACAACATGCTATGCGTGACGTCTCGTATTCTGATGGTGTTTATGATTCGATTCTTTGTGAACCGCTCGTTGCACTTGTACGTCGACACACTCAAGAAACACCTAGCCAACCACGAGGATCAACAGCAATGTGCCAACTACTTGACGCATGGATTTTTGTTGTTTGTGTATTTGATTCCAGTGAATTTGTTACTTGGGTTGCCAGCTCTGCAATTCAGAAGACTGGGCACTGTTTCGACTGGTGCGCACCAACTCCAAACACAAGCAAAAGCATCATCAACACAAATCTGGTGCGGTGTGTGGCGGTGCCGAGTCTCGGATGGCAGAGTCAGATAGTGTAGATCCAATGGAAGGCGATGCCGACAGAGCTGTTGACGTGGCAATTCGCGCTTCATGTTTGATGGCAAAGATCTATTAGATAGACTTGTTAGCGGTTGACGGCTCAAATGGCAGACTGTTGGATGGATTCGTTGACATGGGTCCGAGTTGTTTCAGGCACTGGGGAGGATACGGAGGATACACCAGCCAGCAGTTCCATTGTTGTGGGTGTTCAATATGAATGGTCGATTCCCATCCTGCATCGAGCTCGAGGCTGGCCAAAACGCACCATACTTTGGGTACCACAGCTTTGGAGTGTGTTGAAGTGAGTCCTTCCTTGGCGTGGCTGCATGGTCAAGTGCACTCTGTGGGTTCCTTGACCTTTTCAAAGGCATCCATCCCATGTGACAACATCATGGCGTTAGGGCAAAATCGGTTACTTCGCATGGGCCAAACGCGACAAACCGACAGACAGACAGACAGTCCACCGTCAGAGTTCAGACAACCAAAGCAAAAGGAGCGTCAAGCCACACGACAATGGAAGAGCTCTCAAGACCAACCCGGAGAAGACGTAAAAGCGCTTCAGCTCCATCACACTCTCCAACCAGTTCCAATCTACGACTCAGTCGTGCCCTTTCCGAAAGACTCTCCGAGCGACTCTCAGTGACCGTTGCTACACGCACCAGTAGTCGCAGGGTGAGCATTTCAGGCTGCTGGGTCGAAGACACTGAGCGCGCAGATTGCACGCGATGTCATCGCACCTTCACACTCGTGCATCGTCGGCACCATTGCCGCATTTGTGGTCAACTCGTGTGTGGAAACTGCTCCAAAGGACGTCTGCTCTTGCCAAGTCCACCGCCAAACGCACCGACTCGTCGCAAACAACGCGTGTGTGATGATTGCCTGATCGCGTACACTCGAAATGCTTCCAGTGCATTGTCCGAAGGTGGCACCACGGAACCCCTTTCTGAAAGCTCCAGCGATAGTGGTTGTTCGTCCACTTACGAGTCGGATCACTTGGATGGTTTGTGTGAACTCCACGATTCCTCCTCCATTGCATCCTGTTCCTCGACGCGATCGTCGTTTCCTTTATCATCGTCGAGATCGTCGAGACTATTGACGCAAATCACACACGAAGAACCGGATCTGCGCTTTATGGTGATCTCGGTGGTGTGCTTTGCGTTGTCATTTTGGATTCTGAAAGACGAAGTCGCGCCCACAAATCCTGCCATTTGGATTCTTTTGCTTGGACTGGTCAAAAACGTGCTGGAATTGGTCGGTTCGTTGGTTCGCCGGCACTTTTATGCGAACCAGCGTGCACAAGCTGTCTGCTCTTCTCCTAGTGGCCGCGGTCGACGTGATGATGAGCCCAAGACGGAACAACATCCGAAGCCCAGGCAGTCTCGAAGCCCGTCTAGAAGCCCACACAGCACTCTGAACCTTTCGACAGAGCAAAAAAGCCAATTGATCTCCAAAGCCAATCAAGCCACGGACTTTTTGTGGAAGACTGGTATGGAAACACACGACGGGTGGATCCCCGAAGTCTCCATCATCGAAGGCGTGACGCTTCACTCGAGAGACGCCAGGCCAAATCGTGTGTACAAGTGTGAAACTGTTGTGGAGATCTCCCCAGACGAGATGTTTGAGATCATGTACACCCAGTTCGAAAGAGGCCCAGAGTGGAATGTGACAGGAGCCGAGAGCAAGATTCTGGAGAAGCTGAATGACTGTACCGATGTGGTGCATATGACCTCCAAGCCCGCACTTGGTGGCATGATCACGAGTCGTGATTTTGTGAATGTACGTCAACTGCAGCAACGCGATGGCGCACGACTCGTCTCCATGGATTGTGCTGGAGCCGCGATCGTCTCGGTCGTGCAAGGCGTGGTGCGTGCCGAGAATGGTGCTTGCGGGTTTATCATTTTGCCATGCGTCGAGTCTGTCAAACGATGCCGATTTGTGTGGATTGTAAACTGTGACATCAAGGGTTTCTTCCCATCCAGTTTGATTCGCAAGGGCTCGCTGAGTGAAATGGCGCTGTTTGTTCGTAATCTACGACGGCACTTGGTTGCCATCGGCAAGCTTTCACGGGATCCTCTGAAGTAGAACGAACGATAAATTAGATCCAAGACTTCTTCGTCTGCAAGTTCTAATACTGCAGTGGTCTATTGGAGATGGTTCGATATGCTGTTCACTTCACAGTGCTACACTCTGGTGGATGAGCGATGAGAGCGTTCTCGCAAAACCTTTGCAGAGCGCGACCAACACACCTTTGTAGAAGGAGACGAGCATCAAGGAAGTTTTGGGACTCCCATGGGGAAAAACCACTTGGCACTGTTTACATTTTGGTTACGCGCGAAAGCTTTCCGTTTTTCTAAGGCCACGAGTTCCATCGTTGCGGAGGTCAACCGTGGAAGAGTTATTCCGAGCGAGTGCTGCCCTTCTCTTGGCTCTTTCGAAACGACTCCCCGGTGAAAAATCCACCATTGAGCTTGGAGATACATTGCTGGCACTCTGAAATCGTTTGGACGCATTGTCCGACACCATAGCTGTCCAACTATGAAGCTGAGGACGGCTTCGACGCACTTGGGGACGCTGAACTGTCGATGGAAAGCCATACCCATGGCCAGTGTGATTTCTACCGTCATGTGATCGCGCTGGACTACATCGGTGGGGGAAAAAGAACTGTGTCGGTGACCGCTGGGTCGTCGAATTGACAGCTGGGGACTCTGAAGCGTTAATGTCGTCCAATCGAAGGCAAGCGGTGTGTAGACCAATTGCAGGGTTGGTCCCACCCATGAATTCTTCGATGTCTTGTTCTGTGAGTCCATGAAGGAATTCTCCATCCGGTTCCTGGTTCTGCTCTTGTTTGTGGCGAATCGCACTCTCGATCTGTTCGCGCTTGCGCTCACTCAGTTGCATTACACTCTTCTCAAGAGACTCCATGCTCTGCGTAAATCCGAGAGACTCGTTGAAGAAGAGGATCTCGGATGAACTCCTCGAAAAGGTGTACCGCTTGGCAGCATCCACTTCCACCAGTGAAAGTACGATGGGGAGAATTGGTTTCAAATGATCTTCTGCAAACGCCAGCTGGTCGGCAACATGAGCTGATTTCATGGTCTTGGGAGTGAGCACGATGATCAAGACGTCACAATCGACCAATTGCTTTTTGGATGTCAAGGTTGGTCGATCAATCTCGACCGAGACGTTGCACTTCGAAGCCAACAAGTTCTGCTTTATGCGCCGACAGAAATCCAGGTGGTGATCACCACTCGAGATCAGAATCTGAAGCTTTTCGTTTTGCGTCTGCTCAGCTAGTTCCATCAACTTGGACAAGTCCACACTGGTGAATGCACGCATCATATGCTGATCCACTTCAACTTCAGTCATGTCCACAACGGTCTCACTCTCACCAGTCCCGCCACAAAAGGTACCATCCATCTCGTCATATTGTTGACAATCGCGAACAAAGCGAGTCTCGAAAATACCCGGATAATTCGCTTTCATCCGCGCTCTCGTTCGTCGTTTCTGCATCTCAGCATAGATCCCATCCAACAACAGCTTGAATTGATTGTCGAATGCTTGTTCGTCGTATTGAAACCAACAGTCAATCTGTCTTGTGGATGGTGCGCCATCGGAACACGACGACACGTTCGACACCGTTTCTTGGTGATCACCGTCCACCCCGGAGCCACTTCGACTGAGTGATGGAGCATTATTAGGTGCGGATTGAACCCCCAGAATCGTCTCCTTGAAATCAATGATCTGACGTGTAAACAGGTACATCTGCAGTTCGTCATTCATTTCCACCTCACTGCACTGGATAGCTAACACTGGCGTCTCAGTCACTTTCGCATAAGCCAGTTCTTTCATGCACCATTGAGACTGAGGATAGTGTTCACAAAGAATGCACACCATCATCGTCGAGTGTTCGATGGCTTTCGCAATCTCACGTCGCCAGATCGAACCACCGGTAATACCTGTTGGATCCATTTGGTCAATCCATGTTGTAATATGGGCGCGCTCCAAAGCACTCCGCACTTTCCATGCAAAATGTGCATGTGAGTGACAGTAGCTGATCATCACGTCACGATGGCCAGCTTCCTTCTTAAGTGCATAGCGAACGGCAGTGGAGTTGGTGCAATCGACTGCTCTTGTTCCGGCGTTGTTGACAGCTGTAAGACTCATTCCATTTCTGACGAAAGCAATCGCAGCTTGCTCATTGTTGTTCATCAGGGCCACATGAAGTGGAGTATCGCCAGTCAGATGACATGTGAGGCGAAAATCACCATTGTATTTCTTCCACAAAGACAATATTCGCATAAAACAATGCAGAAGACGATCTGATGCTCGTGAAGAGGTTGCAAGGCTTTCGTCAATCTCCTGCCGCGATAAGATCTCATCCCGATGCAACCTCACGGCGACTGGAGATGCCGCGCAAGTACTGAGGATCGGATAACCAAACGCGTCTGTCGAGTTTGGATCTGCTCCGGCTTCCAATAGTACCTGGATACAACCAAGTCGACGAAAAAAGCACGCCCACGCCAGTGGAGTTCGTCCAAAACGATCACAAAAGTCCACACATGCGCCATACTTGATCAGCATGTTCACTACTTCACGATGACCACGCATAGCGGCCCAATGAAGTGGAGTTCGACCAAAGAATCCAATGCAATTCTCACCCAAACTGTTGGGATTGGCTCCGTGGTCAAGATAAAACTTGACTTCATCGAGGTCACCCTTTGCACAAGCGTTATGCAATGGCGTCAGAGCCATATCACCACCAAACAACTGAAGCCGATCTGCAATTCCATGATTGCCTGCCATTCGAGCGATTTCGTACGCTGTCAGGTAATAGTCATCGCATGGAACATGCAGGTGGTTCACATCTGCTTCCAGCAAGAGAAGCTCGACACATTCCTCGCTGATCGCCCAAAACAGTGGAGGAGTACGAAATCGTCGATGTCGAGACCAAGCGCACGCGTTGCCATCGGCTCCCAGATGAATCAGTAACGCTGCCATTTCATGGTTGCCAAGCGAGATTGCCACATGCAATGGAGTGAGTAGAGTCCCAGAGCTTCCAAAGATGCTCCGACTCTGCAGTCGCGAGAAGTGATGTTTCTTTGTGAAGAACAAAAAGAAGTCAAATACGTGACGATATAACGACGAAATATCCATGTGAAGCAGCTCGATTTTGTCATAGCCATTGACTTCAAAATGGGCCTGTTTGATCAAAAAGCGAACACACTCGAGCTGACCAAACGCAACTGCCACGTGCAAAGGATTGCGTTGACACGGTGCAAACACACGCAATCGTGAGCGAAAACTGGACTTGAAATCACTGCAGCTCTCGGAATACCACTTGCGTGCAAAGTCAGGTCCATCGATGCTTTGCGCGAACTCAATGGCTTCCTCGAGCTGTTTTACATTACCATCTTTAGCAGCTTGATATAAGTCCACTTTGGCTTGCAGAATGTGCCGGTGGCGTTGGGTCCAACAGCTTTTGACACGATCTAGCAAATTGGTGCCATCAAAATCAAAGCGGTTGTTGCCTCGCCAGAAACCTCGCTGGAACAACAAATGCTCATGAAGTCGATGAAACACTAGAATATTCTTCCATCGCAAGTAGTATCCATAGCCACTGAGTGCAACGCTGAGCAAAAACACCACGAAATACCATCCTCCAGAGACATGCCACGAGCACTTTTGCACCACTTGTAGGCCATCATGCAACGTGAACGACGCGATGGCGACGTAAATCAAAAACGGAATCTCGAGAATCACAAAGAGCTCACAAATGGTCAATAAATAGGTCTTTTCATATGCTTTTTTCTCCGGTGCACTGGTGGTGCACACGGCATGAGCCTTGAACAGTTCACACTTGGAAAAAGTCATGGCTGGAAGACACAGAATCAGTGGAATCGGCAGCGAGGCAGCATAGTACACCATGCTCATGCGAATGAAATCGGCACAGATGGGTTCTTTGGTCTTGTTGTCGAGCCGACTGGACAACAACAACAGCTCATCGAACAGCAAGCGTACCACAAAAATGCATAGAATCTGGATGGTCACGGACACCATGCGATCACACAAAAACGAGTTGCCATGATTTGACAAACCCGGGATCCATTCGAACCAACGGCGCACGCGAATGTACCAGTACCAGGCCGTTTTGCGGGTCTTGAGGTATTCCACGCCCTTGTTGTGCAACATGGCCATGGCCTCCTGGTCCTCGGAGAGCATGGAGCAACCCGAGCCAGTCATTCGATTGGGGTCCTTGCAAGTCTTGTGTACGATGTGGCCATCCTCAATGGTTGTAAACGAGCGCACCGGGCTTGGCTGGCCACTGGTGCAGCTGCTCACAAACGAATTGGTTTCTTCGGCCTCGATTTGCACGCGCGAAGTGCGCAACGGCGTGAACGCTGAACACGACGAGCCATCGCCTTCTCCGTCATCGTCGACCTCGAGGATCATCCAGCGATCGCCACTGGTGCAAGGCCACGAAGCTATTGTAGTGGCTGGGTGATGTGTGGAGAGCAGAGGAGACACGAAGAACTTTCAACAACGGGGCGCCGCACCACTCAGCGGACAAAAGAACTGATGAGCAAAGCAGAGCAGAACAGAGCAGAGTGGAGTGGAGTGAGCTGAGCCGAAAAGGCAAGCAGTCCAACGCCACGTGAATGGCCTGTCCAACCAGAACGCAAGAGACGACACCTGCCTGACATGGTATGCTGGTCATGAGTGACCGAACCCCTTCGTGAACTGGTGGGAAATCGGTACAGGGTACCACTCCAGTGCCACATGAACTCCACACCACGATCTTGAAAGGTCATCATCGTAACTCGGAAGCTTGTAACCCGATGAATTGATTGCGAAAAAAAAAAAAAAAAAAAAAAATCCTACCCAGCCACAAGATCTTTGTGCTTGAGAAGATCCAAATGCTATTCTATTCAACATGATATTGTACATGACGGCGCCTCGTTATTCGGTTGCAACGGAGAGGCACTTGAGGACATCCCAATGCTTTCATTTCTCAATCGAGAAATGTATGAAAGCTTCCTGATCTCTTCAAGCCCAGGCTAATGGTGTTGCTGTTGTTGTCCAACGTGGACGAGGTAGACCGAAGAAGAGCCGTCCTACTACCACTCTCAAAACGGAGTCTAGACGACACCTCGGTTGGAGCAGCATTGCTCGTCGTATGAAATCGTTTCGCTGCTGGGTCCGACATCAAACTTGTCCAGCTATGTTGCTGGGGGCGGCTTCTGCGTGCTTTGGTCCGAACGGTGGAGGATTGAAAACCATGCGCATGACCAAAATGTGCTCGCGTATCTTTGCTTCGCACAGGACTGCATCGATGAGAAAAACCGGAAGGTGAACGTGATGCTGCTACACCAGGCAACTTGGTGGTGGTTTCATCGGATCGAAGGCTTGCAGCATCAAGTATGAGTGCAGGTTTGGCTCCGCCCATAGATTCTCCCACATCTTGCTCGGTAGGTCCATGAAGGAATTCTCCATCCGGTTCCTGGTTCTGCTCTTGTTTGTGGCGAATCGCACTCTCGATCTGTTCGCGCTTGCGCTCACTCAGTTGCATTACACTCTTCTCAAGAGACTCCATGCTCTGCGTAAATCCGAGAGACTCGTTGAAGAAGAGGATCTCGGATGAACTCCTCGAAAAGGTGTACCGCTTGGCAGCATCCACTTCCACCAGTGAAAGTACGATGGGGAGAATTGGTTTCAAATGATCTTCTGCAAACGCCAGCTGGTCGGCAACATGAGCTGATTTCATGGTCTTGGGAGTGAGCACGATGATCAAGACGTCACAATCGACCAATTGCTTTTTGGATGTCAAGGTTGGTCGATCAATCTCGACCGAGACGTTGCACTTCGAAGCCAACAAGTTCTGCTTTATGCGCCGACAGAAATCCAGGTGGTGATCACCACTCGAGATCAGAATCTGAAGCTTTTCGTTTTGCGTCTGCTCAGCTAGTTCCATCAACTTGGACAAGTCCACACTGGTGAATGCACGCATCATATGCTGATCCACTTCAACTTCAGTCATGTCCACAACGGTCTCACTCTCACCAGTCCCGCCACAAAAGGTACCATCCATCTCGTCATATTGTTGACAATCGCGAACAAAGCGAGTCTCGAAAATACCCGGATAATTCGCTTTCATCCGCGCTCTCGTTCGTCGTTTCTGCATCTCAGCATAGATCCCATCCAACAACAGCTTGAATTGATTGTCGAATGCTTGTTCGTCGTATTGAAACCAACAGTCAATCTGTCTTGTGGATGGTGCGCCATCGGAACACGACGACACGTTCGACACCGTTTCTTGGTGATCACCGTCCACCCCGGAGCCACTTCGACTGAGTGATGGAGCATTATTAGGTGCGGATTGAACCCCCAGAATCGTCTCCTTGAAATCAATGATCTGACGTGTAAACAGGTACATCTGCAGTTCGTCATTCATTTCCACCTCACTGCACTGGATAGCTAACACTGGCGTCTCAGTCACTTTCGCATAAGCCAGTTCTTTCATGCACCATTGAGACTGAGGATAGTGTTCACAAAGAATGCACACCATCATCGTCGAGTGTTCGATGGCTTTCGCAATCTCACGTCGCCAGATCGAACCACCGGTAATACCTGTTGGATCCATTTGGTCAATCCATGTTGTAATATGGGCGCGCTCCAAAGCACTCCGCACTTTCCATGCAAAATGTGCATGTGAGTGACAGTAGCTGATCATCACGTCACGATGGCCAGCTTCCTTCTTAAGTGCATAGCGAACGGCAGTGGAGTTGGTGCAATCGACTGCTCTTGTTCCGGCGTTGTTGACAGCTGTAAGACTCATTCCATTTCTGACGAAAGCAATCGCAGCTTGCTCATTGTTGTTCATCAGGGCCACATGAAGTGGAGTATCGCCAGTCAGATGACATGTGAGGCGAAAATCACCATTGTATTTCTTCCACAAAGACAATATTCGCATAAAACAATGCAGAAGACGATCTGATGCTCGTGAAGAGGTTGCAAGGCTTTCGTCAATCTCCTGCCGCGATAAGATCTCATCCCGATGCAACCTCACGGCGACTGGAGATGCCGCGCAAGTACTGAGGATCGGATAACCAAACGCGTCTGTCGAGTTTGGATCTGCTCCGGCTTCCAATAGTACCTGGATACAACCAAGTCGACGAAAAAAGCACGCCCACGCCAGTGGAGTTCGTCCAAAACGATCACAAAAGTCCACACATGCGCCATACTTGATCAGCATGTTCACTACTTCACGATGACCACGCATAGCGGCCCAATGAAGTGGAGTTCGACCAAAGAATCCAATGCAATTCTCACCCAAACTGTTGGGATTGGCTCCGTGGTCAAGATAAAACTTGACTTCATCGAGGTCACCCTTTGCACAAGCGTTATGCAATGGCGTCAGAGCCATATCACCACCAAACAACTGAAGCCGATCTGCAATTCCATGATTGCCTGCCATTCGAGCGATTTCGTACGCTGTCAGGTAATAGTCATCGCATGGAACATGCAGGTGGTTCACATCTGCTTCCAGCAAGAGAAGCTCGACACATTCCTCGCTGATCGCCCAAAACAGTGGAGGAGTACGAAATCGTCGATGTCGAGACCAAGCGCACGCGTTGCCATCGGCTCCCAAATGAATCAGTAACGCTGCCATTTCATGGTTGCCAAGCGAGATTGCTACATGCAATGGAGTGAGTAGAGTTCCAGAGCTTCCAAAGATGCTTCGATGCTGAAGTCGCGAGAAGTGGTGCTTTTTCGTGAAAAACAAAAAGAAATCATACACACGGCGATATAACGACGAAATATCCATGTGAAGCAGCTCGACCTTATCGTATGCATTGACTTCAAAGTGGGCCTGTTTGATCAAAAAGCGAACACACTCGAGCTGACCAAACGCAACTGCCACGTGCATAGGATTGCGCTGACACGGGCCAAACATACGAAACCAGGTGCGAACGCTTGACTGGAAGTCACTGCACCGTTGAGTATACCACTTGCTTGCAAAATCAGGTCCATCGATGCTTTGTGCAAACGTGACGGCTTGCTCCAGCTCGTCAACATTTCCATCCTTAGCTGCCTGATACAGTTCCACTTTGACTTGAAGAATCTGACGAGATCGTTTGGTCCAGCAACTTGTGACGCGATCCAAGAAATTGCTTCCATCAAATTCAAAGCGGTTGTTGCCTTGCCAAAACCCTTTTTGGAACAACAAATGTTCATGAAGTCGGTGGAACACCAAAATGTTCTTCCATCGCAAAAAATACCCAAAACAACTGAGCGCAAGACTGCACAAAAACACCGCGTAATGCCATCCTTCATCCCACTGCCACGAGCAATCCTGCACAACTCGCAGGCCATCATGCAACGCAAACGACGCGATCGCCACATATACCAAAAACGGGATCTCGAGAATCACAAAAACCTCGCAAACGGACAATAACAACGTCTTTTCATACGCTTTTTTCTCTGGTATTTTGGTGGCGTGTTCTTTGGTCGAAGCCATGGTATTCTCCTTGAACAAATCCCATTTGGAGGACTTCAACGCTGGAAGACACAGTGTCAACGGAATCGGCAGCGTGGCCGAATAATAGTACATGCTCATCTTGATGAATTCGTCACAAATCGGTTCTTTGGCTTTGCTGCTGAACAAGAGTTCATCCGTGATCAATCGCAGCACGAAAATACACAAAATGCGGATGGTCACCGAGAGCATGCGATCGCACAGAAACGAATTGCCATGGTTGGCAAACCCCGGGATCCATTCAAACAGCCGGCGCACGCGGATGTACCAGTACCATTTCTTTTTTCGGGACTTGAGGTATTCCACGCCCTTGTTGTGTACCATGGCCAGCGCTTCTTGGTCCTCGGAGAGCATGGAGCAACAGGAGCAACTCGGTCGATTGGGGTCCGTGGCCAGGTGGTGGTTGTCCAGGCCATCGATCGTCGTGCACGATGGCAAATGGCTTCGTTCACCACTGGTGCAACTACTCACAACCGAATGATTTTCTTCCGCTTCGATTTGCACGCGGGAAGTGCGCAACGGAGTGAACGCCGAACGCACCTCATCGACTTCGACAATCATCGAACGCTTTAAACTCGAATGAGGGGGGGGGGGGGGGCAAGGGAGGAGAGGATGGAACGGTGCAATTGGGGATCCTCGTGACCACCCACCACGAGATTCAACAGACAACCAAGTCTTTTCGAAAGGAAAATGACAATGGATGGATGGTTGATGCGGGTGTACAACCAGCCGACTCACCAATGTGAATATTCAGATCAGCGATGTCAACCCCCCACCGCATCGGAACGCAGTGAAAGGCGCGGAAGGTCCAATTGCATGCATCGCGATCACAAGAAACCTACCCCTGTGGTTCAACCCTGCAAAGAATCGGGGGGGGGGGGAAATCGGTACCGTGTACCGCCCGAGTACGGTAAGTCATTTGGCGCATGTTGTGATTGGTGCAAACTAACAGAGCGAATGGGGGGAAGTGCCCCCCCCCGAGCCCTAAAGCGACAAGTGACCGAGGTCTTCAACCTCGGTCAAGCAGTACGAGTACAGAATTCCACCCCAATAGTGGACTCAGTTTCCTTTTCAATTGTGGCAAGACAATTTAGATTCAGAGGTTTTGCGTGTGGGTATCGAACAATCGTTGGTGTGTTGCTGGTGTGGCCAAATGCAATTCCACAGGGTTATCAATTCATAGGGGTCCACCATCAGACCTGATATTCTGTATCCTATCCTGTTTGAGGTCTAACCCATCGCAGAGGATTGTTAATTCGATTGATGAACACGTTTGATGGAATCCTCTCAACGCTGCTTGTTGCGTGGGTTGCGTGGGAGGGGGGGGGGGGGGGGGGGGGGGGCGCGTTGTTTGGTTAGGATTATGGCGTGACTTGGTGTCACCAGACGCGTTGGAACGGATACGCTGCAGTGAATGCAGCAAATGGTGGTCATCTCACCGGTCAGACTATTGACAAATGGTTCATCATTTATCTCCAGCTTCAAGTTGGTGGTGTCGTGCATGAGATCTGTGGTTTCAAGTCCACTTGCTGGTGTACACCGATGAGCAAAATGCTTCTATTCTACATACTAGTGTACATGACAATTGCTACAACTCGTTCTCGTGGGTGGGACCCACCCGTTACACCCACACCCAAGCAAATAAATGCCTTTCGCTGCGAACGGTACTGTTGGGCGGTGTGGGAACCAAGAGCGAACTCAACGTGCACGTACGTTCTTTTCGTAAGCGTGAGATTCTTATACCAGACTGCCTTTGCTTCCACCGCTTCCTCTTGAGCTTCCATGGCCAGTGCGATGGTGTCTGGTGACGGCAGCTGCTGGTGACGACGGTGTCGTGACTGGGTCTTCGTTTGCCCGGACAAGCACATCCTGGGAAGCCACGAGATTGTTTCCCGCACCAATTCGAATGGGTAATGGAGCCCACGACGATGACTCCGGGAGAACAGGCCTTCCCGTTTCATCATGATTCCACGATGCAGATCTCGCGCAATCTCCACGCTGCACTTGACGCGGGTTTGTTGGAGAGAGTCGGGCCATCAATAACGATGGCGAGCTTTTCAAAGATGAATTGTTCAAGCTCTGCTGTGATCTCCCATGTCCTCCATCTCGCGGAGGCGACCAACTCAGTTGATGCTTCCGACTTCGAGGTCTACAACGCCCGTGCGGGTGGGATTCCTTTTCACTGCCGGTGCTGTGACGACACTCTCGAGACGCACATGATGCAGCTGATGCAGCTGATGCAGCATCGTCGTCGCAATCATCGATATACTCGTCGATATCCTCATCTTTTAGCTCTTCAATGCTGATACCATCCGATTCCTTGTTCATGTCTTCTCGCTTCTGTTCCGCTAATGATCGGAGCGACTTCACAAGCGCATGTATGCTTTGATCGAAGGCCAAGGACTCGTTGAAATGAAGGACTTTGTGTGAGCTCCGGGAAAAAGTATAACGCGTAGCCGCATCGACTTCAACGGATGACAAAAGCAACGGGACAATGGGCTTCAAGTGGTCCTCGGCAAATGCCAGTTGGTCCGCCACGATGGCAGATTGCACAGTGGATGAAGACAAGACAACCACCAGCACATCACATGTAATCAAGTGGCTTTTCGAGGTCAAAGAGCCCATATCCACCACCACCGACACATTGCACTTTGAAGTCACCAAGCAGTTGCGCAATCTCTGGCAAAACGATTGATGGCAGTTCCCATGTGAGACAAAGACAAACAATCTGTCATCTTTGTGCTTGCCCGAGGTCTCGTTCAGTCTCGTCAGGTCAACACTCGTAAACGCGCGTATTATGCCTCGAGTGGCCTCGCTTTGTTCGCCATCATCCATAGTCAGCAGTTCCGCCAGCGCCGATGCATCACGTATGGTAGCTTGACGAAGAAGACGCCGGCGACTTCTTTGCTGGTGCCTATTGTGCAGATCTGTCTTACTGAATCGTTTGGCATTGGCTCGGACAAGTCTTCGATGTTGGATCTCTGCATGCACCCCATCCAGCAACAACTTCATTTGCTGATCAAAGCATACTTCGTCATACTGAAACCAAAAGTCCATTTGTTCTGCCGTCTTCTCATCACAAGACGACGAATCCTGAGATGGTAATTCTGTCGTGACTTGCGCATTGAACTCACAAGCTTGTGTATCACGAGACCCAGTCAATGCTTCTTTGGGCATTGTATGAGCCGCCAGTATCGTCTCCTTGAAGTCAATGATTTGCCGGGTGTACAGATACATTTGCAATTCTTCATTCATTTCCACTTCGCTGCACTGGATCGCCAAAACAGGAGTATCAGCAAGCTTTGCATATGCCAATTCCTTCATACACCATTGCGACTGCGGATAATGCTCGCAAAGTATGCACAGCATCATGGTCGAGTTCTCGATTGCTTGAGCGATCTCTTGGCGCCACACCGCTCCACCTGTGATTCCGGTCGGATCCATTTGGTCAATCCATGTCGTGAAATGTGCTCGTTCCAATGCGTTGCGCACTTTCCACGCGAAATGCGAATGGGTATGGCAATAACTGATCATGACATCACGATATCCAGCTTCTTTTTTCACAGCATATCGAATTGAAGTCGAAGTAGTCACATCTATAGGTCGTTTTCCAGAATCATTCTCCACAGTCAGACTCAGTCCATTTCGCACAAAAGCAATGGAAGCTTGTTCGTTGTCATTCATAAGAGCTACGTGCAGTGGAGTGTCACCGGTGAGACTGTGTTTAACACTCAGCTCGCCATGGTGATTCTTCCACAGAGTCATCATTCTCTCGTGACAAACTAAGAGGATCTCGTGCTCAGGCTCGTTGGGCTGTCCTCGTTGTTCGTGACTGCGTAGTATCATTGAAGCCGGAGAAGCCGCAACAATACTCAGTATGGGATTTCCTTCACAATCCTTCACATTTGGATCAGCTCCGGCAGTCAAAAGTTCCTCGACGCACTCTATTCGCCGAAAGAAGCTTGCCCAAGCTAGAGGTGTTCGACCAGATCTATCACGGACATCGACAAGAGCTCCATATCGGATCAACTGACGGACAACTTCACGATGTCCACGCATTGCTGCCCAATGCAAAGGTGTTCGTCGAAAAAGCCCGATACAATTCTCACCCAAACTATTCGGGTTTGCACCATGGTCTAGATAAAACGTGACTTCTTCCAGAACTCCCCTTCCAGCTGCATCATGCAACGGCGTCAAGGCCATATCTCCTCCAAACTGTTGCAGCCGACTTGCAATACCAAAGCTCCCAGATAATCGTGCTGCTTCATACGGAGTCAAAAAATACCCGTTACCAGGAACAAATAGGTGGTTGGCATCTCCTTGAAGCATAAGCAAATCAACACATTCTTCACTGATAGCCCAAAACAAAGGAGATGTGCAATAACGCTGATGACGCGAGCAGGCACAAGCATTGCTGTCTGCTCCTGACTGAATCAATAGCGAAGCCATCTCGTAGTGACCCAAAGACACTGCAACATGAAGGGGAGTAAGAAGCGTACCCAGATTTCCGAATACATCACGATTCTGCGTCTGAGCTATAGTCATATTTCTTGCAAACCACGTGAAGAAGAAGTCAAACACATAATGATACAACGAAGACATATCCATCTGAAACACTTCCAGTTTGTCATAACCATTCACATCAAAACTGGCCGTTTCGACCAGAAAGCGTACACACTCCAACTGGTCAAACACGACTGCCACATGCAAGGGATTGCGACGACAGCGACCATAGATTCGGAGACGATCTGCAAACTTGCCAAAGTCACAATGAGGTTCATACCATGTCGTGGCGAAGTCAACACCGCCAATCACTTGTGCTTCTTCGACTGCTTGCCGGAGTTCTTTCAAATGTCCTTCCTTGGCTGCTTGATAGATGCGTACTTTGATTTGCTGAATCTGATAGGATCGGCTCGACCAAACGCTCCTATAACGCTGCAGAAAACCTGATCCATCGTACTTGAAGCTGTTCTTGCCTCGTAGAAAGCCACGTTGATACAACAAGTGCTCGTGGAGCCAGTGGAACACAATGATCTGCCACCATCGCAAAAAATACGTGTATACACAAAGCACTTGCATCATGACAAAGAACAAAAAAGCAATTGGACCCATCGATTTGTCACAGCGCTCCACAGCATGAACCATATTGTTGTGCAAGACAAAGAATTTCAAGAATGTAAATACCAGAAATGGGATTTGCACAATCACCAGAAACTCACAAAAGCCCAACAAAAACGTCTTTTGTAGCAATGCTCTTTTCTTCTTCTTTCTCGAGTCTTCTGCATCACGCGCAGTCCTTGTCTGCTCCGTTTTGAACAGCCGACAACTTGACCACTGCAACGCAGGTAAAGCCAACAGAATGTTGATGGGAAGTGAACCACCAAAGAAATCCAGCACTTGGTTCAAATAATCCTTGCACTCTTGTTCGTGACCATCGTCTTGTGATCCTGTGAGATTGACGTACGCCACCAGACTCTTGTTGACTACCAAGCGTAGACAAAACACCAGCACAATGCGCAAAGTTACACGAATCATGTAGTCACAGAGAAAACTGTTGTCGTGTTTGTTGCAACCAGGAACCCACGTGACATAGCGACGCATGCAAGCATACCATGACCACAAAGTGCCTCGATTCTTGCTCACATAAGACCAATCGGCTCGATGCAATGGATTTCGTTGCTCGTCATCGCTGGAATAGTCATCAACGTCGTCACCATCCTCTTCATCCTCTTGTTCGGGGTCCTGTTGCGAGATTTCCGATCGTGGCACTTGCTGCACTGGTTTCTCATCAACGAGCGAGGAGGAAGCCAAAACGGATTTGGTGTCGCTTGCCGCGGATTTGCAGCTCGAGTTGTTCGGTTGGGGACGCGTTGGGGTCGCTGATGGCATGGACGACGAAAGATTCGTGCCATTGTGTTGTCGAATGGCTCTTGTTTGAAGTGATTCGCCCTCAGAGATCAGGATTTCGACTTGAGTGGTGGGGGATGCTGGTATCTCTGGAGATCTGGCTGGTTCTCGTTGGCCATGAACAATCGGAGAGTTCAACAAGACATAACTGGGAAGCGAACACTCGACTTGTTCAACCTCTGAAGGTCTCTTTATCTTCTGGGGGCTCTTTTGCTTGACATGGTGCTGACTTGGTGGTCCCATCGATTCTTTCTTTTTTTTCTCGTGATCATTTGAAAGCGAAGAAAGGTCCGGGTGGGTGACAAAACGAACTTGGTGCAATCCATTAGTGTCACACACGCGCAGGCGAAGAGTTGGTGGTGCTAGACAGTCCAGATGCTGACCAACCCCCAGACAGAATGCTGTGATATCAGTTTACCACGGATGATCATGAAAGCACAACAATCAAATCCAAGGGCTTCTTGGCTAAACCGAAGCCTCTTGTAGCTCCGCTTTCAATGGTACCTCTCACGGGCTTCCAGTCATACTAAAACTGCCACTCAATAAGAGTTGTGCACTTTGGCGGAACCGAATCATTCAAAATTGTCGTGTAGTAGACTTTAAAAATGACAACTAAAATCCACTTTCAACAAGAAATATTCACAAAGCTTGTTCTTGTATCCAGAGAGAGCTCAGTTCGGTCACACAATAGAGGCAATTCCTCCCGTGATCTGACGTCACTCCTCGTCTTTTTGAATGGCAGTTGCACTGAGACTCAGCACGAAGGTAAATCACTTGCGGTTCAACAAAGGCACAAATGAACAATTGAGTATGGCAATAACACTTT
>JAMFLO010000248.1:0-51008 GCA_027475765.1 Paralagenidium karlingii
CAACTCTCTGGCATGATCCGCGACTGGCTAGTGACTCATCAAGATGCTTCAACGTTCAGACCATCACCACCTGTTTTCGAGAGGGCGAGTCTTGCCCATCTGACTCATCTAGACTGATTGATTCAATCAGTCTAGATGAGTCGCGGGATTACATCTGAGTCACATGAGACCCATACGTTTCTGGTAAACGTATGGGTCTCATGTGACTCAGATGTATATGGAGGAACAAGCTGTCTCCGGTTGGAATTCATTTCTAGGCACACGACCCTACTACAACAACAGTTTCTGTCACGGGTCACTTGATGATCCATAGTTTCCAGTCGGTTGGGGCCGGGCCCACATCCCCTGACTAATGTGCTTCTCATTCGCCGTTTTGCTGCCAACAACGTTGAATTCCCCATCCATCCGCTACCAGCAAAACAGAGAAAAAGCGCCGTTCAACGCAATTCACGATGGCGGCCGTTGAGGTTGCTCGTTCATCTTCAATCGCTATTATCGAACGCTCATCCTGCCTCAGTCCTGCCAAGGATTTCGCTGACTGCAAGACACCGGAAATGGAAGACGGTGCTCTTCGTGAAGGGGGTGCCCCCAATCTGTACTCCAAAAAATACATTGGTCTGCTTGCACAATACGCTGGTGTAGGCTTCATTTATGGTGCGCTTCCATCCACAGTCAACCCGTTCTTCCAACAGTACCTGCAAATGGAACCCACGCAAATAGCTTCGGTCAGAGTCATGTTGACTCTGCCGTGGTCGTTCAAGGTGCTGTACGGTGTGGTCTCGGATTGTGTGCCGATCTTCGGGTATCGTCGTCGTCCGTACATGGTGCTCGGGTGGATCATCTGTGCCACCATGCTCTTCATTCAAGCTTATCTGCCCGTGCCAGAACCCTTCTACAAGGACTGGCATGATCTCAAGAACAGTGTGCCTGCCGAAAAGCTTGATCCGAGCATGGTAACGGCAGACGCACCTGATCATGGGCACAAGTTCGTCCTGCTCATGTTGCTGTCGGCCTTCGGGTATGTCATGTCTGATGTCTCTGCCGATGCTGTGGTCTGCGAGCTTGCTCAACGAGAACCCATTGCGGTTCGCGGCTCCACCCAGACGACCATTTACTTGGTGCGTTCGGTGTTTATGACTTTCTCCATGATCCTCATTGGCTTTGGCTTCAATGGCCACCACTATGGCGGAGAGTTTGAATGGACCATCTCCTTCAGTGCCATGATGATCATTCTAGGTGTGTGCACGCTGCCTGTGATTCCCATCTCGTGGTTCTATATCCACGAAGAGAAATCAGAGCGCCAGAACATCGCTGAGTACTTCTATGGTCTCTGGGATCTGGTGCAGCACCGCGTGGTCTACCAAGTCATCGCGTACCGTTTCTTCAGCTCCCTGTTCGAAGCGATAAACTACACTCCGGTCACCCTCATCATGTACCAGTGGGCCCATGTTGAACCACTCAACGAGAATATCATCGGCATCATTAGTCAAATCATCTTTGCGATCGTGCTGTATTACACCAAGCAGTACGGGCTCGGCTGGGACTGGCGTTACATGCTCTGCATCACCGAGATTGCTGTCATCGTGGTGGACATGATCCCCTCTTTCCTGACCGTGTACGACGTCGTGCGCAACCAGTGGTTCTTCTTGGGAGTGCCATTGCTAGAACAATTGCCAACGGGTATTCACTTTATCGTGGGCACATACGTTGTGGTCGAGTTGGCCGACATGGGCAACGAAGGTGCGGTGTACGGATTGATCACCACCGTGTCCAACTTGGCAGTTCCCTTTGCCACCACCATCTACAAGAACATCGACGCCCACTTTGACGTGACCCGAGACGACATCATGGCCGATACCCCTCACGTTCGACAACAAGTGACCTACACCATGCTAATCGCCTACGCCAGTAAAGCGTTGTCTTTGGCCTTTCTGGTGTGGTTGCCTCGCCAAAAGGCTGAAGTGCAAGAGCTTCGACGTACTGGTGGCCGAAGCCAGCGCATGGGGGTTCTAACAGTGGGGTACATTGCTTTTGCTTTCGTCTGGTCCGTCATGACCAACATGATGTCGATTTACCCCAGCACGGCTTGCTTAGTGATCGCAGGCGGCCAGGGATGCAACAAGAAAAAGGCGACCTAATGGACTCGTCGACAAGTATCTCCAATAGAATGAAGCTAGTAACGTTACCATGTCGTGTCATCTGTGGGAGAGAGAGAGAGAGAGAAAGAGAGAGAGAGAGAAAGAGAAGGGGTCTTTGTTTGGATTCTTCTTGAGTCTCTTTGTGGCGCAACATCGCTGGGTGGCAACAGACGAAGCGTGCCGCCATGGTGGCGCCATCGTGTGTGGTGATCCACTGCCAGTCCAGCCCGATCTTGGTGTGCACCACATGAAGGACTCTGATTCGGGATCTGATTCGGATCTTGAAAGGGCAGGGCATCTTCAGCAAGCTCCTCATGGCGACCCAACCAGAAGCGCGCAATGTCGACGCCATTTGGCAGGAAATGAAGCAAGAAAACAGTGTGCCATCCACCAACGTGATGCAAATCCACAAAAAGTCGTTGTGTGGACATACTCCGCGAGCCCAAAGCAAGAAGAAGACCCTTCACAAAACCCCAAGCACGGAACCTTGTCGGAGATCCACGTCTGCTGGTGATTCTTTTTCCGACGCTGTTCGAACAAACGCTAAAACAACGACCTCGAACCAAACGACTGGTCACCAGACAGTTGTGAAAGGAGACGCTAAATCTCTTGTTTCTTTACCCACCACCAGTTCGTTCAATCTCGCTAGGGAAGTCAATCGACTCAGCGATGCCAACGGCTCCGTGCGCAAACACGCGGCACTGCAACTCGAGCGGTTCTTCCTCGACAACAACAACCCAAACGACCAAAGCCAATTGGACGACGAGAATATCGTTTCGCAACTCGCCAAGCCACTATTCAAACGCTTCAACGACCCAGTGGAAAAAGTTCGTGACATATCGTTGCGTCTCGCCATGGAGGTCATGCGCCAGCCACAACTGAATCTGCTCGATTTTCTTCCGTACTTGATGCCTGCCATCGTCAAACGACTCGGTAGTACGTTTGACTTTGACGAGCAAAATCAGGTGTTCAGTCGTGACCGGTTTCTCCACGATGCGTTCAAGCGCGGCAGAGTTGAAGTCTTGGAAAAGGACCTCGATGTGATGAGGCTCAAGCCGACCGAACCTTCGGAAGAGATTCGATTGCTATTTCTGAACCTAATTCAAGTAGTTTTAACGAATGCGTTCGAGCAGAAGTCTTCCTCGCTGTTGCACGCCTACATCTACGACGTGCTGTTGATTCTGGTGGCTGCCATTCACGATCCCTTCCATGAGATCAACATCAAGAGCTGTGAGATACTCGTTGCGGTCAGCTACAACATGGTCTCCGTCATGAAGCACTTCAGTGTCGCGATTGTCCGTGAACTGAGGCATTTGCTGGTGCATCGTCTTGCCCGTGTGCGCGTGGCGTGTCTTGAATGCATTCGCGCGGTGGTGGCGTGTCCAAACTATGACAAATGCAAAGGAAGTGGCACCGAAGCGATTGATGATTTACTGGGCCATCGAGAAGAAAATGTGATCCCGGTTGCAGCGTTTTACGCTTCTGAAGTGCGCGTCAACCTCTTTGCTAAACTGGATCAAGAATCCAACCCGCTCGTGCGCAAATCTTTTTACGAAATGATCGCCGACTGGCTCATGAACTTACCCGATCGATACGACTACGAGTCCAAACTCATGCCATATCTTCTCAGGTGCGTGCAAGCCGGTATGGCGCATGAAAAGAATCCTTGATCACTTTGTCCCGTTGTATTGTTTGGTGTTTAGTGCCGTGGCAGATGAGAATGACGAGATCGCAGCCAAGGCCTTGGAATCCTTGGAATGGCTTGGTCGACGATATGAGCAAGAGAACTCAGGAGACATCATTGAAAAGAAGCAGTACGGCGTGGACGGCAACCCCGCGTACAACTACAACAAACCCCTGCCAAAACCATGGCTGACCCGACCTTCGCTGGGTTCACGATTGTTTGTGCGATCGCGAACACGCCGGTTTCTAACGGTGAGGATACCAAAGCGAACACCCACAAGAAGATCTAGCAGTTGTGACTCTTTGGCATCATGGGTGCTTGCGTTTTGTGTCAAACCAGGTGCTCCTTCGTGAGTTGGGTAATTGGCAGTGTCCGACACGTCAGCATGCTGCCAGACTTCTCAAGTGTGTCATTGTCTACTCGGAGGAAACCATTACGGTCGACGTGCATCTGATCTGCTCCACGTTGCAAAAGTGTTGGCGTCAAAGCGAATTGCTGGATCTGCAACCCGAACTGGAACAACTCGCCGAACTGTCGGGACGATATGTGCACGCTGACACATACCTGGGCCTTTTACTCAGCCCGATCAAAGGCGAATTGCTTTCAACTGCTACACCACCACAACTGCGAAATGCGCTAGAGATCCTACGGTGTTTCATGCAAGGATCACTTCCAAAGACGCTGGTCGCACACATTCCGGTGTTGCTTCAGACGTTGTCCATGGAGCACTTGTCCTGGTTTGAGTGTGCCGAACTCAAGACTGCACTGCATGGCGTTGTGGAGTACATCGCGATCCTGTTGGAAGGTGAGAATTGCGATTCAACCTGCCATTGGCGTTGTGTAGGCGATGATGAACCGGTGGGTTTTGGTTGCAGAGACTGGTCAGGACGCTGTGACAGCGAGTTTTTTGGCAAGAGGTCGCCTTGCGAACATGGAGATCATGTCTGAGCAATTATTCCAGTTGGCGCTTGTAAGTTCGTGTGAAGACATCAACAACCGCAAAAAGTGTTCTTCAGGGTGTCGGGACGTGCTTCAAACCCTTCAAAAGCTGCTGACACTGGATTCAGTGACCGCGGTGTTTGATCGGTTTGGTCCAAGCGTGCTGGACCAACTCTTGTCACGACTCGCGCAAATGCCTCGCGTCCATTGGACCCCACAAAACCCTCTGCAAAGGGCCTTGGAGAGTCTGTTGGCATCTGTTTCATCACCCGTTTTGCAGACCATCGCCGCACAACTGGGCACAAAACTGCGTGTTTTGGGTCATGCCAAGGCGGATTCTCCGCATTCAAAAGCTTCCGTTGTCCCGTTGTCCAATAATCAACATCCGCAAGAAGATCAAGATCAAAACCATACATTTCCTCAAGCCCTCCGCAAGCAAGAACAGACGAACGAGGAGCATCCACCAGGCCATCAAACTCACGGGAAGCTACCTGTGCAGTGGACCACCACACAGGAACAAGATCGAGATCCTCGTCGATTGCGAATTGAACAATTGGTGGAGCAACTTCTGTCTATTTGATTCACTTTCTCTCTTTTCTCTTCCTTCCTTTCTTTCTCGGTAGTTGGCTGCATGAACGAACGAATGTAATCGGATGACTGATTGAACACTTGGCTCTTGCTGTCTCTCTCTCTCTCTCTCTCTCTCTTTCTCCATCAACACCTTCATTGGAGCAGCTTTCGAGCGGAAAACACCCAGAATCATTTGTCTTTCTTGCTCTCTTCTTCTTGCTGTTTGTCGTTTTCCTGGTTGTTGTTGTCGGCCAACCAGCGTTGCCGCACCACCAGACTCCACGCCAGACAGGGCCAAAACGGTAGCAACACGATGTAAAAGCCGTCCACAGCGCTGGTGAAATACGTCAAAATGAACAACAACACAGAGAGCGCACTGAACAGCGTGTACATGCCAGCCACAAAGTTGTAGTTGATGGTCGGCGACGGCGTCAGGAACCAGTTGAGGATGCTCATGGTGGTGCTTGTTAGTCTTGTTGCGTCCACAATGCACCTCCAATACGGGACGGGGCTTGTATTCGGAGCAGTCCAAGTGGACTTGAAACGACGTCTGCGTTGATCGACCGACCACGCAAACGCACAAGTGCAAGAGACGGAAGAGACTGTCCTGGCGGTGGCTAAAGGTCAAGTGTTGAGACGTCCAATGAACTCACCATTAAAGAACAATACGATGAACAAGCTATTGCTTGTGCTGCTCTGCGCTTTGTGGTGCAGTGATGTGCAGACAACCAATAAGTGCGAGGACCAAAAGCCATAAACACTGGCTTCAAGCGCGTTGAATTCCCCTTGTTCTTTTTGATGAAACTGACTCAGATGATGTTTGTTTGGTGTCGCTTTGACCAGCTTGGTGGCAAAAAATCTCGTGTATCATGTGGATCCAGGCGCAGAAGTCGTGATCTCGCTTGGCGGATTCAGTCTAGATGGAAGCACTGTGAGACCAACGAGAATACGATTCCAGTCGGATCCATTCATTCAGTTATTGGTTTTTCGTGATTTTCATGGCCTTGCCTCTAGTTTCGCGTCACTATCACGTCTTTACCTGATAATGGAGAGATCTATCAGCTCTCGCAAGTGTATAGCAACTACGGGTCAGCACAACATGTTGGGCAAAACGAGATGCGCGAACTGAAGCTATTGTTGTGTGTTTGTGATGAACCATGTGCTGCCTAAAACGCTCAGCTACGAGCCAAAGCGAGACGTCAAGCCTATTACAAGCGTTCCGACGGACGTTACGGGTTCATTGAATCGAATTGTGTTCGTGCGTCCAGTCTACGGCGGTCCTCCCGTCAACTCCAAGGCAAGCCAGTAGAACACTTCCGCCAGTTCAACTGCGCGATACTATCTGGTTATACGCTGATCTTTTTCGAAAATGCAATGAACCAGTACGCCGAATTTACGTTCACGATCACTAATGGAGTCACAACGTCAACCCCAGGCCGCATTGTCCTCACTACCAACGAAGCATTGGTCACGAGCTCCTTTGAGACCGGCACGGACAGCTGGACCATTCTCAACAATGGAAATGGACAGGTAAGATCCAGTCTTGGTGTCTTTCTTAAATTCAATTGAACTGATGAAGAGTCTTGTTGTTGTTTTCATGCCAGCCCGTGTACCAGCCTCTCAGTCGAGGTCTTCTCAGTTACTACATCTACGGCTCTGACTCGGTGATCCACCGAATGGAAAACGGCGATGACTCGTCCGCGTGGTATTTCAGTGCGCCGTCCAAGTTTCTCGGCAACAACTGGGCAGCCTACGGTGGGTCCTTGCGGTTTGTCTTGTCCTCGGCCGAAGGGGACTATGCGCCGGCCAATCTCAATCAACAAGGCACTGGCAACCTCGTTCGTCTGGAATGCGCCACTTGTCAGATGAACGCAGGCATCACACTGGCCATGCCGCTGTCCAAAGTGTTTCGCTTTGATGGAAGCGCCACTCAGTTTGTGTTGCCACTCAAAGAGGATGCCGGGTGGCTCAAAGACCCGAAAAACGTTCTGCTCCAATGGACAGCTCCGACCCAGTGCGAAATGGTCGAAGTGCTCTCCAAGCTCTCTGGCCTTCAAGTCCTTGGCGACTTCACCAAAGGCTACGAGAGCGTCGCACTTGACACGATTACGCTGTACCATGGCGATGGATATCCACTACAGTGTTACTAGACAGCCAGTTGGCGGTCGCCGAAGCCACCAGCCCTGACAACGTTTGGATGAGGTTGATGACTATTGGTGTATCATTACGTGGTATCATCAACAAGACCGAACGAGATGGTCCTTTTGATCCTTTCGTCAGACAGGATGCAACGGGGTTTTGATGGGGGAACTGCTGCAACTCTTTGGGCTCTTTGTTAATCTGCCAATTCATCGGAGGGTTTCATGCAAAACAAAATGGTGACGAGCAAGTCCTATCTCTAAACAAAGCTCGTTCGTCTCAACTCTCTCGTCGTCGTCTTTTTCTTCTTTCTCGTGCCATTGCCATCGCCTGCTCTTACAATCGTCGAACTGGAGGCAGCTCCTTGACACTTGGGAACAAGAATTCCGCTTGGATCGGGTAATGATCCGACGGGTAGCGACCATTGCGATCTTCCGTGATGACTTCGCACTTGAGAACCTTCATGCGCGGTTGGAATAGAATCCAATCAATGTGGTTGGCAGCAACTTCGGCATTCTTCTCGCCATCGTTGTGGACACCAGCCCAGCCATGGTAGGTGTACGACACAGTGCCAATTTTCTCTTCGGCTTCGGGCCAGGCTTCAAGCAGATTGGCACCAATCGACGTTGTGAAGTAGCGGTACGTGTTGGTGTGGCGATACGTGTTGAAGTCACCGACGATAAACAGCGGCACTTGGCTGAAATCATCGTAGGTGCCCTTGGTGAGGTCTTGGATGCGTGACCACAACAACTTGGCGCCTTCATCGCGGGAAACCTCACCGACATGATCCAATTGCGTGTTGATAAAGAAAAACACCTGGTTGGTCGCCAGCAATCGGAATTTGCCCCACGTGACCAATCGTACGCATGCCGCATCCCATCCTTTGGTGCCTGGGGTGTCGGGGGTCTCGGATAACCAGAAATCTCCATCGTCCAGCTTCTCCATAATGCTCGAGTCGTAGAAAATCTGTTCGTACTCGCCGTTTTTCTCCCGAACAACACCAAAGCGTTCGTATGGGTGCTCCAGATTGGCCTGCAAAGACAAACGACACATGAGTTCTACCACTTTCTACACGCAAAGCCAATCAAGAAGAAGAACCCACCGCGATCTCGGCCAGTTGATCCTTGAGTCCTTCCTGGGTGCCCATGATGGCCGGATGGTAGCGATTGATAATGTCGATTAAATGGTCTTTGCGGTAATCCCAGCTATTGTAGCCATCGCTGGCGCTGGCAAAGCGCAGATTGAACGTCATGACTTTGAGATTCATCGGCGTATCGATTTGCTTGGCAGCCAAACCGCCTTTGAGACGTGGTTGGCGCACTGCGCCCAGCACCAGTTGCTGGTCTGGCGGGGTCACACCGTTGTCTCTTTGCAATTCCACAAAGGCCACGCCGGCCACAAAGAGAAAGATGAGTCCCAGGGTCAACCGCTGCTGGAAACTCAGACTGAAGCGAATGGGCCGCGAGCGGTGGTCCCGGTACGGATTGCGCGGATGCGACGAGTACGGACTGAAGGTCTGCATGGCTTGAGACACTCAAGCAGAGACAGTGTGTATGCGAGTGAGAGAACAACGAGCGACGCCGACCGTCGGACACAAAGAACTCCCCAACGGCCCCAACAGAAAGAGACCCCGCAGAACTTGCTCTTTGCCCAAAGCAAACCCCCTCACAGCAGCAAATTGTCCAAAGAGCCCACTAGGAGAATCGATCCAAAAGCCCCGCACTGCAGGCCCGCCGACACGTCGACGATGATGACGCTGGCTTGGAGAGCTTTTGGGTGGCTTGTCTGTGTCTATCCCCTTTTCACACCTGATAAATCGCTATCTATCGGATACAAGTTGAAAAGGGTTGTAGTAACGGGATTGCTGTTGGACTCTTGATATTTATGAAAGTAGCCTACTTTTCCAAATATATTGCACTTAGGATCCTCAGAACTTCACTTCAAGACAGTCTTGAATAAGTTGTCCCTATTGTAGTCTCTGTCCATGGACTGCGTTGCGACCGTAGTCTTTTCTTTTATCCGAAATTACAAATGCCTACAGTACATTCGCGGGAAATAGGACTTGTGGTTTGTTGTCGACTGGATGGCGAGTTCGAGTCAATGGGACACCGCGGCGGCGGCGTTTGAATTGCTGGAGCGCGAGGCTCGGCGTCGACAAGAGAGCGAAACGTACAACACGACCTTCGCCTCGATCGCCAGCGTGGTGTTTGTTTTGTTGGTGCTGGTGTTGCCGTCGCCTGGACGCTTGGTTTGGTGGCTTGTTCAGGGTCACATGGTGGCGGTGATTTGTGCTTTAATCGGTGAGTTCCTGTGTTTCTCCGCGCCTGTCTTTGGTGTTGGTTGTCGTCAGAAGACAGGAGAAAACAGAGACAAAGCCGAAGCTCATGTCGTCTGACTGGATGTGCGCAGGTTATGTGTTGGGCCTCGTGGTATTTGGCTTTTGCTGGCGTTGCGCGCGACTCTATGGCGAAGACCTCTGGAGACAATTTCGCAAGAAAGTGAGTGGCTCTCACTACGATGAAATGGATGGAAAGCCGTTGCACTGACCTTGTTGCGTTCGGTTAATCAGTATGCTCGTCCACAACCTGCGTCAGCATCCACAACGCCCCAGCCAAATCCAATCACAGGAGAGGAACCGACAGATTTACTCAATGAAAGTACGTTATCAAAGCCTCAAGATGGTATTTTTCTCGTTTGACAGAGGACATGACTTTACTATTCGGGATGAACTGTCCTTGGAGCAGATCTGGTCAGTTTGCAGGCACTGCAGAGCATCTCCCCGGTGAAAAAGACTCGTTCTTCGTTGCAAGTGGAGAACACTGCAAAGCGCTCGTTCTTTGATCCGGCGCCGATTCGATCAGGGGAAGACGGCAAAAAGTTTTTGCAACGCATCCAAATGCTTCGCGAACAAGAAGAACAGGAGCAAGAGCAACAAATGGCTGCCCATGCGCCTACCAGCTTTGGCTCAATGGGAATGGGTGGTGGATTTGGAAGCGGTTATGCTCTCGGCAACCCTGGTGGCATTTTTGACGCATCCACTGGTCCTCCACTTGTGTATCAGGCGACTGGCTTTGAGCAGCAAGCAATGGCGCACAAACGGGCTTTAAGGACCAAAGAGAATGCTTTCCAGGCAGTTTCGAGTCCGAAAGTCGCATGGAAAGTGAGTGCATGGTGAACTCACAGCTATGGCTTGTTTCAGTTGCTCACTTTTGTGCTCTTGTGACTCGGCAGCAATTGGAAGAGTCGGGTCTGCAAATGTTTATGCACTTGTACTGCCGCAATATTCGACGACTGATGGCATGGCATTTGAAAGATTTCGAAGAGGCATTTCGACTTAATGTTGTGGAACTTGCTGGGTGTGGTGTGTTGCCTCAAGTTTTGGAGCGGAAGCAAGCGGTGCAGGCCGTGCTTTGTCCTCCGGGCCAGAACGACCAGCTGATCAACGTATCTTTAGCCGAAATGCTGCAGAACCTCATCCACAACCCAATGTTTGTTTCCAAGACTCGCAACATTTACCTCTTTGAAGAGCATCTCAAGCTTGAGAAATACCTGAATGTGGGCGAACCCGTGGCTGGGCAGACCTCAAGCGGAAGTGCTCTATTCGAACTGTCGCGGCTGGAACGCCAGCAGTACGTGCTTGAGAGATTGTTCTTATTGGCCAAAGATCGCCACTTGGATGCCTTCCGCTGGAACAAAGGAGGCAGTTGGAAGGGCAAAGAATGGAGTGAGGAATTACCGACCGATGCGGAGATCCTCATGAACGCGTTTTGCTGTCTGCTGGACAATCTGCTTCCGCCGTCGAACGTAAGCGATCGACCGTTTTACCGTGCGTATTTCCTGTCCAAGCCACCATCGTGGCCACTGCCGTCGTGTCTGCGAAGTCGTCTGTATATCATGCAAGCGCAAGCGAGACCGCCCCATTTTAAAGTGTTGACTCGCGGTGAAGTCAAAGAGATTGTGCCAGTGAGTGTGCTAGCAAGATGTGATGAATCTGTTTGGCAAAGAGCAACTATTCACCGGGTTTTGCTGGTTGTGGGGTGCTCGCTTACAGGAAGAAGAGAATTGTTTCCATGCGATGATCGTCTTTCTTCATGCGGTCAAAAAACTCAAGGCGGTGAGTTGGGCTGTTGATGAGTGTGGTTGATCCACAAGCTGATGTTAGTTTGTCTGTTCAAGGGCCACTTGGAAAGCATCAACCTCCATCACATCTTAGAGCAAGTGCTGGATGTTGCCAAGTAATCCTCACACGAGGAAAACAGAAGGAAACGAAACAAGAAACCGGTGCGCTACCTCAACTCAAAAACGCGTCTGTTCTGTATTGTACATGGGACGTTATGATTCTTTGATCAACGTCCATGACGCGCTTGGCTCCACCTCAACGCTGCTTTCCCATTCTGCTGTTTGGTGAGCTTCGTGAGTTTGGTTTTCTCTATATTCTTCCACAATGATCCGTGTTTGGAATCAGCAAACCTCGGTCCACATGGTTCCATCATCCCCACCACTTCACAGGTCATTGGGGGATTCCACACCTGAGTTGCTATTTCTCGAGTACGACGAATCGATTTCTTCGCCTTCACTGTGCGCTGGTGGATTCCGATCAAAAGCCACGTCATGAAACACTTCCATCAGGGGTGAAGAATTCCGATGTCGCACTCGCCTTGTTCGATCGCCTCTCTTTCCATTCTCCGCCAACACGTTTGGCGATGAAGCCATCAGCAATAGTCGAAACTGGTCACGCTTCTTGTCTCGTTGCTGTTGTTGCTCCAGTCGAGATTTGGCCACATGATTCATTCCAATATCAGCGGCGAGTCGTGCAGATCGTGCGTCTTTGTCTTGCTCCTGTTCCTCATTGCCCTGCGCTTCTGACTGAGATTGTGGTGCAGACAATAGTCGGCAAGGTGACTCAGCGTGCGATGGCGAGTGTGAAGTAGATGGTGACTTCGAGTGCAGTAACGATTCTGATTGGGGGTGCGACACTGATGAGCCCAGTTGGTGCTGCTTCTTCTTTTTGTCTTCGGATCGTTTCCGCTTTTGGATGCGCAATTCCAAATCCACTTCAATCCCAACAAGGTAGCGATGCATGGCATCAATGATTCGGCGTCGATACGCTACCGGACTGATAATGGTCGGGTTGCGAAACGTCAGTGACGCCTTGGAAGTCGATTCCATTTTCTTCAAAAAGTCGAATTGATGCAAGTAGTCGATCAATCCCATCACCACTTTGCGTTTTTTCTCGTCAAACAGCAGCATCAACGAGTAATCAATCACCCCAGCGCGACACAAAAACGCCGTGTCGTTCTGGATCGCTGTCTCAATCAGATTCAGATCGTTCTGACGCACTGGCACCGGTATTCTCTCTGCAAAATCTCCATCCATGAGCACAGAATGGCGACTATTCCCTTCGCCGTCACTGCCACTGCTCTCGTGGTCGCCCAGATCATCTTTCTCGTCATGGGATTGATGATGCCTTCGTCTCAAGATGCCTTTGAGGTCGTACAATTGACCCTTGTCAAAGCCATAGCTGAAGTTCTCCATCACCACGACGTATGTCGTTCGCTTGTGCAGTCGACGACTTTTGGTGATCTTGTACAAGCCCAGAATCTTGGTGATGATGGTCGGACTGTTGACTTCGATGACACGCGACATAAATTTGAAATATTGTGGGGCCATATGAAGAAACATGTTGAATTCCGTGAGAGGAATACCTTTGAGAACAAATCGCTTGTCATGAGACTACAATCCGCAAGAGTCAACACGAAATGTTAGCACTCATCCATGCATATGATCCCGCCAAAAGCCACTCACAATGGAGAAGAAAGCTCCAGATTTCCCACCGGAAGTCTGCCACACGTTGCTTTTGCAGATGGAATTCAAAAATGATGCATTGCCGGGCTTGACTAGACGTCGCAGAGCATGAAACTGGGCAGCAAAAAAAGTCACACACCGCACGGTGCGCTTGCTGGCACGCTTCTCAAATGAGAATCGCATGTCTGCGTGCTGGAAATCGTTGCTTCTCAATTTCAACAAGTACTCGGCTTGACGCGCTTTGTACATCGCTTGTTTGTCGAGGACTCGAGTCTGTTCTTCACGTAATTCTCTACCCAAATCCATATTGAAACTCCTCAGGTGTGTCTGCAATTCACTTGCATATGTTCGTGAACTGAGCACAAACGCAATCAACGAGCCGAAATCCTTTTCATCCACCAAAACGACCCAGTCATTGACGCCCGAAGGAAGCTCCAAATGACCCACACAAAGCTGCTGTGGAAGCTGCATGACCAAAACTGTACTCTCAGGGGTGGTCGCATCATTTAAAGTGTTCCAAGCTTCTCCGTGATACGATAGATCCGTTTCATCGCTCGACGCTCGGGATTCCGCACTTCGAAGGCTCTGTGGTGATTTTGTAAAGCCATTGAAAGAACTGTGGCGTCGAGTCATTGTACGTCGGATCTTGTCCATAGAACCCCGTCGAATAAGCACATCATATCCGTTCTTGAGGTTCTTTGCTTCATGCGAAGAAATTTCACGACAAAACTGTTGAAACTGGGACTCGAACTGCACACCTTGGGACACAGAAGACGACGCGGTGCCTTGCGACTCCTCCAGAATCTGAGGCGATGCTTTCTTTGGCTGCTGCTGTTGTGGGGAACCTCCCGCGCCAAACCAATCCGTCGGAATGCGGTTTCGAGGGGACATATGGGCCTTCGGTTTGACAGTCAGTTGGTTTGATTGCGCAAATGAAAGCAGCATCAGATTCAATCGCTCGGTCTCCTCATAGAGTTTCTTTCGCCAGGTGTTGCACTGGAGTGCACCCATCATGACTTGGGAAGAAGACGCCATTGCTTGATTGACTTGATCTTGAAGATTTGAAAATGATCTGATGATCGAGTCGCGAAGCTCCTGAATCTTGCTTGTCTGGGCAACAGCGAAGCTCTCTTTACGACTAGGCGGTGTTGGTGTCGGAGTCGGCGATGGTGTTCCACTACCTGGTGTGCTACCACTACCTCCCCCCCCACCTAGCATGAACGACGATTCATAGATTCCTTCAAGCATTGCGGTGTTTTGAAGCACAAAAGACTGGGCGAGCTCGATATTTTCGCTGATATCAGCTTGAAATTGCTGCAAGTATTCTGTCCAAAACGCATCATCCGCTGCGTGCTTGTCAATCATTGTGGATGCGCACATGCGATAGGGCCGCCAGGCTTTTCTTGACTGTCGGCGATCACTATCTCGGGGTTGCCAACGTATTCGAAAGTCGCTTTCTTCATCTGAAAACGACGAGCGTTGCCGTCTGTACTGACTTATACTTCGTATCATACTTCGGCAACTTGATATAATCTCCGTGTCTTCCGCTGCCAAAAACGATGCCCGCGAACGAACGATCAGTTCACTGATGGCTGACATCCAGGCACTTCGAGTGATGGTGTCAAAGGCATTCAACCGGATTGTGTGGTCATGATTCACCACGAGAAACTGACATTGTTGGGGATTGGCCGACTCTTCTGCAATCACTGAAGTGTGACGGTCAATAAAGGTTTCACGAACTTGCAGCAATGATACCAAGTCGCGAAGGCACACCAGGCTGCTTGAGTCTGACCGCAAGATAAAATATCGAAGCTTCCATCTGGCAAAAGAGCTGCGTTCACCAAGCCATCCTTCCTGCATGACATCCTCATTGACGTATTCCACACGAAGGAACCGACCGAGATGGTGCACAGAGCCCAATCGAAAATGCGCAAAGAGTCCATCACGACGCATGTTGTAAAAACGCTTGTGGCGCAAATGCGCTGCAAGAAGAGAATACCGCAAGTGAAAGAACAGTCAGACTACCAGACCAATAAATCCAACGATTATGGACAGCACTCACTTCGATCCTCGATATTGGACGTCGAGAGTGGTTTGCTCGGTGGAGATGCAGGCGAAAGCTGGGTTACTGGCACAGGCTCCGACAAGATTTGTTTTGTAGCTGGATCTGCTGACGCGGGCACTATTTCCGTACCATTCGGAGTAACTTGACCATTTTCGTCGTCGTCATCGTCGTCGTCTTCGCTGCTGTCGTCGATGTCGTCCACCACTTGCCACGATTTCTCCATCAATGACGAGCCCTGTCGTTCCAAGGTACTAGTACTAGCACTAGCAGTAGTCACATTTGTCATCTCGGGAGGCTTTTTCACGCGCGTTCGGATCCATCGGCGTCGTCGAATGAAATGGTAGCAGAGCTTTTTCGATTTGCTAGTGCCGCCAGCGAGTCGTCGATTGATGCCACCGATGGAGGAGCCATAGGACCAGCCGTGCTCATCGCACTGGGTATAATCGCAGTCGGGCATCCATGGATGGCTCCACATCCACTGATCATCGGGCAAAAACCCCACGCCGGCGTTTTCCTTGAGCCATCCAAGCGAGTTGAGTCGATCGTCTTGCTGGGCGATCAACCCACTGGCTAGTTTGGTCAGCACACCAAACGTGTTACCGGCGCGGTCACAAAAGCGTTCAAAATGCCACCCGACAAATGGCTGAAACGATTGGATCTCAAAAACTTCTTCCACGACTGACTCCATCCATGCACCACACTTGTCCACCACTGTCGTGCCTGTCTCCTCTTCTTCCCACGATCCACCCACAGCACGAAGCACGGGGGCCCCCCAGCAAGCTGATCACAGAAGGAGCAAAAGATCCCAACGCTGCTGATCCCCGCCGACCCGCCTCAGCCCAGAATGCTCTTTTGCTCTCGGAAAGTTGCCACACGAAAAAGAACTCGGCCAGGACAAAACCCAACAGAGGAGAGTCGGAAACGCTTGATGTCGCAAACCTCCGTGAACGCGAGAGGTCGCAAACGAAAGCTAGAGAGACGCAGATTCGAACACCGTAGGATTCGTCTTGTCCAATACGTTCAAAAGATCCAATGTCCAAGCCTCTTTGGACCACGCCGAAAGCCTCGTCTTGGTGTCGCACGAGGGTGGAACCTTTGATCCTCTAGATGGCCATTTAGACTTAACAGCTTGATGGCAAGAATACGCGTTCCCTACACCTAATCGATTGACCAGATTACGGTAATGCACGGTACTTGCTGGGGTACGGTCCCACAGTGGGTGGGCCTCAACCGGTCAAGCACCAAAAAGGAAAACACTCAAACAAACCATACAAACACCAAGTGAGTCTCCTTCCTTGGCGATTAGGGTCAGAACCGTTTGAAAAACCGGTCTCACAACCAAACACTTGGATGACGCATCCTCTACTTCCTGATACTGTATCATACACGAAAACAATCTTAAGGGCAAATACATACTGAAATGGTATGGAATATGCACCAAAGTTTTCGGTTCTCGTCCCTCGTTGTAATCGATCGGTAGGCCGGTAACAAGCAATCCAGTCAGAACTCGGACAGCAGGGAAGCATCCATGTCATGGCGTTGGAGTCCACTCCAAGTGCAACCAGCTCTCCATTCCACGCAAAAGGCAGCAAAGTGACACAAAGGTGAGCGCATGGTATGCCATGCCCACTGCATTCCACCAGTAGTAGAAAATACTAGAACCGTTTGCTACTCTTTCGTCAATCGCTTCGCTGAAGCATCATGTTCACAAGCGTGCGACGTCGTTTGGTCGGTTGCGTCGTGTCCTTTGGCGGGTTCCACACGCGTTTACGCACGTTCGCAAACCAATTGTGCACCTGCCTCTCGGAGAGTCCCGTTTCCGTTGCAATCTCGTGACGTTGCTGCAGGGTCGGGTACGGATGCGCCTTGTGCGCAACAAACCACGCGCGAAGATACTCGCTGGAGCGACTGGAAAGACGGCAAGAACGTGGCAGTGATGATGATGATGGTGGTGGTGGTGGTGTGGATGAATTTGGCAATGAATGGCCACGAGAAACATCGTGATATTCCGTTTTCGGTGAATGTGGATCGGGGCCACCATTCAAACCAGGGTTGGTTGGGAGGTTGGGCGTCCAAATGGATGCTGCGGCAGCCATTTGGACGTCTTGGTGACGCAGATGATGGTGGCGACACTGGGCCACAAAAGCCTCGCGAGCTTCTTGCTGACTGATTGCCGCCTGCACGCAACAGTTACGGGCAAAATGCCACAGTTCCAAGTGCAACGTCAGCGTTTTGGTCATTTGCTCGTTGGTTGCGCGATCCTGATCCCACAACGACGACTCCAACGCGATGTTAGAGTACAAACTTGGTGGCACAAAAGTGTCGGTAAACTTTCTCGAGAGTGTCTCCATTCTCCAAGCGAGAGAACCACCTGGGGGATGTTTGTTCATTGCTGCATACTGGAGATGCGTTATCAGTACTTCCGCGTGGGTGATCAGCCACTGAAGTTGGCGCACAATCAACATCAACGGATGCATGGTCATATCATCAAGTGAAGCACAAGATAAACTCATGGGCTTTGGAGGTAATACGCTCTTTGGGTTGATCAAACAGTGGCGTCGGAATTCGCACCGGAAACTGCGCGATCGAAGTCCAAAAGACTTGGCCTTTGGCAATTGTCCAACTTGTCGAAGACGTAGCAAATTGGGAAATGATCAATTTGCCGCTGCGAGAAGCTCCAGAAGGTAGGCAAGAGAATTGCTCGACGAAAGGGACGGGATTTGTCGTCCGATGGGACGAGGCTTGTAGGTCTCTCGATGACAGTAATCTGATTGATGACTGGCTGTGACAGTTCTTGACCTATATCGCACAGAGTACACACCAAATCATTGTCGATCTACAAGAGAATATAGAGCCTGGGCGGAGTGGAGTCGACATCAAGTGTCATACGTCGTGGTGGTCACCGTCCTGTGATGTCAACTCTCGGGAGCATCTAATCTGAGTTGTGAGTGTGTGGCGTTGGTTTTTGAAACCAATCGACACCATCGACCTCGTTTCTGCCTCTGAAGCTGTTGGCCAGGTCACTATCGTCTTCTTGTTCGTAGTACGCAACAAAGCCATGGCAGTTCTTGTGGTTGACGGAACACACCCTGGGTCTGAATCGCCGTCGAGCGAAAGAAATCTCCGAGAGGGGTATGCTTTCGCTTGACTTGATCGTCACCTAGATAGTCGACCGAAGTGATTCTCATGCGAATCTCCATCGACTCTGACAATTATTTTTTTGGTTGTATTAGAAATGTGAAAGTGCTGTTCTGGTGGTGTCTCTGAAGAAACGCAAAAAACATGTGGTTTGGTTGAACAGGACAACACAAACACAGGGGCTAGCACGTATCTGCGGCCACAGAGGGTTTGTGTCGCGCGGCGTGCTGCTCCAAGAGCACGTGTAGCCTGTCAAAGGGATTCCTCCTTCAGCCTCGTGAGTTCATGAACGTACTCAAATGGGCGCCAAAGCGGCCCATGCAGACACCAAGTGCTGCGCTGCGTCATCAACCAGTTGGACGAACCAGATCAAAAAAATCTGTCGTTCAGAAGGACGAGGTTCACCAGTGTTCGACGCTGTTTATTAGGCTTGGTGCCGTCCGTTGGGCTATTCCAGTGCGATGTCGGCATGAAGGGTGCATGTCAAAACGCGACAACCTCTCGCATCGGCTGGAACTGATTCGGTGCGCTTCAATGGTGTTACCATCACGTGCTTTGTGGGGTTGTTGTTGTTGTTACGTTTGTTGCCCATCCAACGAAAGCGAAACTACGACTGGACTTCTGTTTCGTTTCACGATAGCCAGACACCAACCCATTTTCCATGCATTCACTTCAGTCAATGCCGAGGTCCACGAAGTGTATGGAAGTGTCTGGTAACTGGCGGACAAGAAGACCACTGGTGATAACCCAAACGAGCCAAACCATCAGGTCCACCGCCGCAACGAAAAGATGTTTGGATTTCATCGCTTCGACTTCGAGTACTGTTGGAATTGATCGTATGCAGCAGATATTGCTATTGGGAATTGATCAAACGAAAGAATGCAAATATGCAACGACTACTGGCTAAAGGTACTACATCTAATCGGAATCCACACAGCTGTGCACAGCTCTGGGTCTACTTCTTGTGGTGGCAGCCCTTGCCACCAGCAATCTTCAGGCAAGCAGTGCTTGGGTAAATCGACATCATGTTGGTCATGACGGACCAGACCAAAGCAAAGGTGACGTAAGCAACAGTCAAGGCACCCATGAGTCTACTGCGACCACCAGTGCGTCGCAGTTCTTGCACTTCAGCCTTTTGGCGTGGCAGCAACACTAGGAATCCCAAAGAGAGCAACTTGCAGGCGTATGCAATTATCATCGTGTAAGTCACTTGTTGTCGCACGTGGTGGGTATCTTTCTTGATGTCAGCGCGGGTCACATCAAAGTGGGCATCGATGTTCTTGTAGATGGTGGTGGCAAACGGACTCGCCAAGTTGGACACGGTGGTGATCAATCCGTACACCGCACCTTCATTGCCCATGTCGGCCAATTCGACCACGACGTATGTGCCGACGATAAAGTGAATACCATAGGGCAGCGTATCCAGAAGGGGCACTCCCAAGAAGAACCACTGGTTGCGCACGACATCCCACACCGTCAGCAAAGCCGGGATTGAATCGACCACAATGACACCAATCTCAGTGATCAAGAGCATATATCGCCAATCCCAGCCGAGACCGCACTGCTTGGTGTAGTACAACACGGCCGAGAAAATGATTTGACCGATAATGCCGATGATGTTCTCGTTGAGCGGTTCGACGTGGGCCCACTGGTACATGATGAGATTGGCCGGTGTGTAGCTGATGCCTTCGAACAACGAACTGAAGAAACGGTACGCGATGACTTGATACACGACACGGTTTTGCACTAAATCCCAGAGACCCCAGAAGTACTCAGAGATGTTTTGGCGCTCGGCTCTTTCTTCATGAATGTAGAACCACGAGATGGGAATCACAGGCAGCGTGCACACACCAAGAATGATCATCATGGTACTGAAGGAAATGGTCCATTCAAACTGGCCGCCATACTCGTGACCGTTGAAGCCAAACCCAATGAGGATCATGGAGAAAGTCATAAACACCGAACGCACCAAGTAAATGGTCGTCTGGGTGGAGCCGCGAACCGCAATGGGTTCTCGTTGAGCAAGCTCGCAGACCACAGCATCGGCAGAGACATCAGACATGACATACCCGAATGCCGACAGCAACATGAGCAGGACGAACTTGTGCCCATAGTCCGGTGCATCGGGCGTGAGGTTCCTAGGATCAATTTGGTCGATAGGCACACTGTTTTGCATGTCACGCCAGTCCTTGTAGAAGGGTTCTGGCACAGACAGAAAAGCTTGAATGAAGAGCATGGCGGCACAGATGATCCACCCGAGCACCATATATGGACGGCGACGGTACCCGAAGATCGGCACACAATCCGAGACCACACCGTACAGCACCTTGAACGACCACGGCAGAGTCAACATGACCTTGACCGAAGCAATTTGCGTGGGTTCCATCTGCAAATACTCTTGGAAAAACGGGCTGACGGTGGACGGAAGAGCACCGTACACGATACCGACACCAGCGTATTGTGCAAGCAGACCAATGTATTCTTTGGAGTACAGATTGGGGGCACCACCTTCACGAAGAGCACCGTCTTCCAATTCAGCAACGGGGGTCTTCATGTCGGCAAAGTCCTTGGCCGAGCTGAGATAGGAAGTTCGTTCGACATAATTGATCGAGGCCGCACGCGCATTGTCCACGACTGACATGGTTGATGGTGGTGGCTTTGACGGTGTCAGTTGCTAGCAGCTTGGACGTTTGCGAGGGACTAGAGCTGGTGGCGGCAAAACCGAAAGTGAGAAGAAGACCGTTGGCGATGGTGCGCGGGCAGGAGGAGAACGTGATCGATGAACGGGTGAGGTGCTCCACTTCGCAATGCATCCATCCCCTTTCAGTGACTCATCAAAGCGCACTGAGGTTCATAGACGTGATGGCTCCAGCCAATTCAGTGGCTTGGAATCAGAAACCCGCTTGGCTCCAAAGCAGCCATCCATCCATACACGTTCCAAGCTCTAAGCGGGCCAAAGCGCCGTCTTGTTGCAAAAACTTGCAGGACGAATCATGGCCAAACAATCAAAAACCAGCACCAAATCACTTCCAAATCACTGATTTCCGAGGTCACAATGATGTGGAATCATCTGATTTCCGTTATCAGATCTGGGTTGGTCACACACACATAAGTTGGACGACATGGAAAGGCAACGCTGTGACTCACCATTGGGTAACGCTCCTCAAGGCGCCGACCAAGCAGTGCTTGACAGTCCATGACCAGGGGCTTCAGAAGACTCAGCTTTGGGCATGGGCTGTCGCCGACAGTTGTGGGGAACGAACTCGCTGGAGAAGAGCCCCAAGACAGGTTAGATACCATCCAGCCTGTCCATTGGATAGGTTGGGTGCCGTACCACACTAGTAGTGAGTACCTTTGCCCTCGTGAGTGGACTCCATCTTCAAAGAAGGAGCAACCACAAGAATCCGCTCGGTGGTGGTCGCATTCAGCGAATGCTTTATGTGGGGGATACAGCAGTACTGTACCAAGCGTCCCAGACAGAACCAAACGTTGGCGTTTGGGAAGCAACGAAGGAGGGAACAAGTGCGTGCTGATGAAACTCTTCTTGGATGGATTCTTCCTGGGGTCTCTTGAGGAAGGCTGATCCAAGCATTGAGACAATTGCCAGCCCTGCTCTTTCGAGGTTCATGCGTAGTGTGTGTCATTCATTGGAGCGCGTCATAATAGGCCACTAGGTTCACCTGTCAAAACATCCATCATGTTGAAAGACCCATCAAAGCCTCATCAAAGCTCTCTCTCTCTCTCTCTCTCTCTCTCATACTGTTTAAAGTGGTGACTCCCGGCTCCGACTCCCTGACCACACCCTCTGGCTTCGCACATTGTGCAGACCAATGCAATGACCCTGGAGACTCACTTGAACGGATGAGTCTCCCCAATGCTATCAGTTCCTCTCATAGCCTTCATGGCACACACAAGTGGGCCACTCATCCCAGAAAAGACGTTCGACCTCTTGAAGGGTTGCACACCGCAAGGAAGTGCAAACGACGGACGAAGATAGATCAGCTTGCAAGACACCAATTGCTCAATCTTCTTCCCATCCGTGTCTTCAAGAGCACCTCGGAGTTCTTCTTCAAAAACAGTTCCACTTGGTCGCTCTGCAATCATGCGAAGACCACGAAGGATCGCCTGTCTATCAGTGCCCAACCGCGCAACTGCTGAAAGAAGAAACTCTTTGGCGCGGGTGATGCGAAGGAACTCAGATTCTGCATAGGTGGAATAACCAGTCAGTCAGTTAGCCAGTTTGTCCGGCTAGGGATCAATCAGCGTGCTTTCTCATCTCACCTGACTCTATGGTTCGATTGTATGCAATCGTGTCTTGCACAAACACATCCAGCCAAAAGATGCGACCTCCAGTCCACCGAAAAATATCGTCAAAGGCCGACTCATCCATGCGAAACAGTCTCTGTTGGGATTGATCCAGAGAGGCGACCAAGTGGTGATAATAGTCACGAGCTTCCATCTTGCTTAAGTCGTCCAACGTCAAGAAGATGGCATCAACTACCACCACCACAGAGGACAAACCAAATGAGCTCTACGAGTTGTTAAACGACAGACAAGCACAACACGAGGCTCGGTACCTTGTTGGCGATACAACCATTGCACAAACAGTGGATCGTTGGTGAGCAAGACCACGTGCACTTTGGCTTGCAGGTTACTGATGCATTCCACAAAGTCTATAAAGATCCGAAAAGCTCGCTTGTCGTTTTCTGCCAGGGTTTTGAGTTCATGGGCATCGTCCAAAACCAGCACAGTGGGGCGTGGACGCATGTCTTGCACCGAAAAGCCCCTTGCAAGTGCATTCATCACGGCTTTCATTTTTCGGTCTCCCGCCACGGTCGTATCTTGCATTCCGGCGCCCGGTGTTCGAATGCCAGCAATGTTCTCGTCACTGAGGTACTGGATGCAGTCATTTATCGCATCCAAAACGCTGCGTCGATTGGCCACGTCTTCACGCAGCAGAGTTTTCCATTGGAAGTCAAACAGACTCGATCCATCGGCTTTGGTCTGTCGCACCACGTAGCGAAGCAATTCGGTCTTGCCCGAATATGGAGCACCCAAGAGAACCAATAGTTTGGGATTGCTTTGCATCAACGCCGACAGGATTTGCGTTTGCAGTGGTCGCTGGAAAAAGCCTTCAGGTGGCCAACAAGCACAAGACGAAGCACCTGAAGAAGAAGAAGAAGAAGAAGAAGAAGACCAGGTGGCTCCCATGATGACGTCCAAACACCAAATGAAACAAAAGAACACTCTGTCATCGCTTCGGAATGTGAGACTCGACGTTCAGAGTCCCACGATCCTCTCTTGTCAAGACCTCCAGGTTGATGACCTTTCAAGATCCAGATGAATCACCTCCTGTCTGGATTTCACTGGATCGTACTTGATCGAAGCATAGCGGGTCTGATTCCGAGGATCGTCTGATTCGGCCCACCACGACTAACAAAGCATGCCGCCACCCATTGTTTCCACCCGCCCAAGTCGCGTGGTGTGGGTGGGCAATGCACCAAGTGCGTCGCTGACAGAACCATGTTTGGCGGCCGCCTTTGGGGCGTTTGGAACCATCGAATCCACGCGAGTGAGTTCTTGGCTGCTCTCTTTCTTTGTTGTGTTTCTTTCGAAGGAGAGGTGACGATGACTGGTGGGTGATGCAAGATCCATCGAGATCTCATGGACAGCTCGGCCATGGGCTTTTGTTACATCAAATATGCGACCATTGAACAAGCTCAAGCGGCGATCGACGCGGTCAACGATCAGAAAGTGAGTGGCTCCACCTGTTCTTCTTCTTCTTCTTCGTTATCTGTCGTCGCCACGACTCTCACGCAGATGCGTGCAACGGCCCAAATGAACTCAGGTGACGCTTCCAGAGTCGTTAAGTGGCTTCTCATTCGAGTTTTCGCCGTCGACCCAACGACTCCAAGCGCGGTTCGGCTTTGACCGAGGCGACGTGGTACTGGAGAATGAACCCGACCAAGACACGATTGATTTACTCAACGGCGTACGGCTAGCCGTTGACGCCGAGCGACGTCAGTGGCTTTCGCAGCAAAGCGTACAGGAAGACGAAGACGAGATTCTGTTGCAGAACTTTTCACAGAACTTATCGCAGCAGACGCCGTCAACGGCGGTGTCCTCCACCACAAAAAAGCGCAAGAAAAAGCACAAAAAGCGCAAGCTGTCCATTCCAGAGGAATGAATTGTTCACTGCAAAAGGCAATAAATTATAGTCATTTCCGACTTGAAGAGTCCAACAAAGAGAAAGAACTGGAAGTAGCAGACGTGCGAGGTTCCATTCGACGAAGTAGTCTCTGCATCTTGATGGCGTGGCAGTTGCAAACAATGGAGCCGCATTTGCTGCAGGGCTTGTGCGTCTTTTGCCGTTTGGCTCGCAATGCCTCTGCGCTGTCATCATGCTCTTCAACCTCCTCGGTCGGGCTCTGTGCTGAATCTGGGTGATCATCGTCCACCTCCATGGCCTGAGTCTCGGTGGAGTCTTCGTCATCATCGGAGGAGCTTGACAACAGTTCTTCGCACTCAAAGTCCTCGTCATCACTTGAGGACAACAACTGTTCGTGGTGGTATTCAACAGGTTGCTTGTGCTTCAGTCTTGGAACCAGCACTTGCAGTGCCGTCCTTTGGTTGATGCTAGAAGTAAGTGAAGGTTGAGAGGGTGTTGTGGATGAGACCGCGTTTTGAGCTCCAGTAATGCGTCGCTCAAGTGCGGCTAACGCGCGCTTCATTCGCTCATTGGTTTGAGGAAGATTCCTCAATCGAAGAGTATGACGAATTGGCTGCTTCGCGGTGCTTTCCGTTTCATCTTCATCCAGCAGATTCACTTGCTCAAAGTCGCGATCATTATCCTCGTCCTCGTCTTCATTGTCATCGTCACTATCGTCTTCATCATCAAACTCTTCTTCGTCGTACCCATCATCTTCATCCAGTTCTTCCTCTCCTGAACTGACCAGCTCTTCCACTTCAAAGTCGTAGTCTTCTTCTTCGTCGTCTTCATCGTCATCCTCGTCTGATTTCTCACCCTTACTATTGGTCTGTTCATGACGCTGTTGTTCTTGCCGCAAGGTCCCACCTAACCTTCCACTGCTAGACGAGAAGTCTTCCATCGCCTTTGTGGTCCAATCCAGCGAGGCCAAACCGGTCGTTCCTTCTTCGACGGCCTCGGGCCAGTTATGTTCACACGTCTGCTTCAGAAGTGTGCCTGGATTCAGGATTGCCCACGGTGAGAAGAAAAGCGCTGGATGTAGTCCATGGCGTTTGCATTTCGCGATTTCCTGCGGTTCACTCGCAGTGCCTTTGCTATCTGATTCACTAGCACCTGGGCGTGTAGTTGTTCTCTTCTTGCGTTGACTCTTTGGCTTGTTGTCCTTGCATGGCTGGCGATCCTGTTCACCTTCGGAAAGGGCCCTGCCTCCAGAGTCTGCTTTCATTTTGAGTTGTTGTTGCTGTTGTTCGACGAACTGCTCCATCTTCTGTATCGAAACCACTTCTTTTTCGCCGTTGGCTTCATCGTTTTTGGTCACAAAGAGCTTTTTCATTTTCTCCCACCTCTTGCGTACTTCATTGCGCGTTCGGTGCGGAAGAAAGTCGTTGGCCAGACGCACAAACAGTTTCTTTTTGCGATCTTCTTGCGAGCAAATCTGTATCATGCCACGAACTAATCGGATTTCTTCTTCTTGAAGCCATCGATGAGGGCTTTTCTTTCTCGAAGCAGAAGTCGAGGATGCGCATGAAGAGCCAGCACCTTCGCGAACGAGAAGGCGATGGCGCTGCTTCAAGGACGAAATTGTTTTGTTTGGGAGAAGATACGATCGGATTTGCTCCCAGCAACGCTCAATGTCGTTTTGATCAAAAATTCGTACACCTTCCAGCAGTAATCTGTCTTCCGCAGAACTGAATGACCTATCACCCGCTGTTCCAATTGCCGACGACGGCAGAGGAACATCGATCAAGTGGCCATCCAGGGCCAACAAATGGCTCTGCATGGTAGTATTACGTTGCTCCAGGGAACATTGCCGGCCGAATCGTTCAATGATTTGATCAATACCTTGAACACCAATCAAGTCAAACATCGACGGGTGGGTCACGGCTGCGTGAGCAGCAGTCAACGAACGCGTAACACGGCGAGTCAACAATTGTGATCCAGCTCCATCGTTGGGGAGCTGATTGTTTGCCCCATCCACCGCAGTCACTTGGGTGTTACTCGAAGCACTGGCTGCCTGATGGCTCCAACGATTCAGCAAAGCGTCCTTACATTTCTGGGCATGAAGTCCTCGCTTTTGAAGCACACGCAGCATCTCCGACACTTCCTCCAGTCTCTTGTCCTTGGAGGTGGATGCAATTCTCGGAGACGATGCAGTTGGATTTGTTGCTGCACCCAGCGCGTGAACACTTTGCATGAGCAGTTGCATGTGCTTGTGCATCTGTGATGCAAGATGAATGCACTGATCTTTCGTTATGGAGCCACGCAATTTGGTCGGCAATTCGGTTGGCATGGTTCGTGAAAACTGAGTGGCCAAAGCTGAAGCAGGATCGCTCGATCGTGCGCGTGACGAAGCTGAATTCAGTGGAAAAGGAAGTTTCGTATTCGTCTGATGGATCAAATGCTGCTGATCACCAGCTGTGGCAGCCAAAGGAGCACTTGTGGCTGGTGCCACCGGCGTCAGTCTCCTTGTCGTGGACGCGGCGGAAGCAGCAGCAGCAGCAGGTTCCAATTCATCCAGCAGCGTCTTGGAGTCCAACAGCAAGTCGGTGAGTTCTCGTTTGGAGACCACACGTCGACTCAAATGGTCGTCGTTGTCGTCGTGTTCGTCGTCGTGTTCTGGCTGGTATTCTTCGTCTTCTTCGTCATCGTCGGACAGCAAAAACGACAAATCATCCGACTCTTTTGGAACCAGCGACGCAAGAAAGCGCTGGTAGGCTTCTTCGTCTTCGCTCAGATCAGAAGTCTATCACATATATACATGTTGGTCAGTGAGTCGGCCTGCATCCGGTCGGTTCATCGACTCGCCCGTGAGGATTACACCCACCGGCTCGTTAAAGTCGGGCAAAAGTGATTCAAGTGCGTCGATGTTGACGTCCACCAGCGACACTTTGGTGCGCGTACGAGCAGCAATGGTGTTGCCATTGGTTTCTTCGTGGTGAAGTGGTCGTGGCGCAGACTCCAGCGCCGAAACACACCCAGTCGAGCCTCCAGAGTTTACGCGGGAGCCATCTTCAACTGGCCGCGGCATTTGGCGCGCTATTTCACCAGCGATTGAGGTTTTATTCATTTTCTGCCATTAAAAAACCTCATTCGGCCAGAGCTAAATCCTACTGTACTGTGAGTTGGAACAGCACCAGTCTGGGACGAGAGCCGAAACAAGAGCTCGTTTGAGTGGAAGGACCGAGTGCATATGCATCGGAACTTGTGTGCATTGTGATGCTTTGAAACCATTGCATTCGTGGTATCCACAGCGCTTGCAGAACGAAAAGACTAGAGTGCAAACACGAGTGGATCTCCGTAGTTGCTTTGGGTAGTTGTGTGCTTTCATGTCCGTCAGAATCTTGGAAGAGGAGAGAGAGAGAGAGTTAGGGTCCGTAATGATCATGGAAATGCAACTACAACCAGCGAGCAAGAGAGATAGAGAGAGATAGGTATGCGTAAGTTGTGGGATGAGTCAGCACGTTCCCCCCGCGTGTGCCCGCAACAACACCAAAACGCACGAGTTCACAGACCCGCATGACCCGTCGTCTCGACTTGCATGCTTGACCCGCGAGATTTGGATGGCGGTAAACGCAGGAAGGCGCCAACCCGAGGCGGGAAATCCCCAATTGGCTCCTCCCAACCTTGTCCAAACGACCGTCTCTGGAGGGTTTTCGCGCTCTTTTCCTCCTCGCATTTTCTTTGACCAAGGATCGCAGCAAAAACAAGCAGATTCACGAGCAGTCGCAAGCCAACAACCAAAAGCACAAACCAAGGCAACTTGGCGCCACCCATCACTCGAGCACACTTCAAGCACATTCTAAGCGCATCACCAGACCGTATCCATACCGGTACCACTTGTGCAGTAAAAGCGAACAGCTCGTGTGACAAATATGCACCAATCACGTCCGACCTAGCGAACAGGATGCTGACAAGTCGTTGAGGTTTTTCAAGGTTTTATCAACCCCCCTACACCCACCAACATTCATTTTCCCTATCAAAAGGCTGAATCACCCCGAATAGTAGCCTCGACCAAATCATTGGAGAACTGCCGCCAAAGCATAAGCTTGGGCCAATCTTGAGCGCCAAAGGACAGAGAGAAGAGCGAGAGCTTTGGGATTCGCCTTGAAGGATTTGGCTCAGTGTTGAAAATGCTGCGTTCTACACGCATCTGCTCTTCAAGTCTTCTCAAGCGCGCCAAAATGACTATGGTGCAACGGCGTCAGCCGCTGTCGTCGATGGCTGCGACGGCGATGTCCCCCGAAGTGCTGACCCGCAAGCAACGGAACGAGTGGTCGTATACTGGCACCAATGGCGATCGTTTTGTGAAAAAGCCACGCCAGCAAAATCCACTTGAACATCCCCATGCAATGGCCAGTGGCTTTGGTCAAGTGAAAGCTGCTGCCACCACACTAGATGCGCGTAACGCGGCGGTCAAGGAGCATTTTGTGCTGGATCCAGAGTTCATCCAAGAGTTTGCAACCCAAAAGCCCCCGTTTGGCTTCAATGGACTTGGTGAACTGGTGTATCGACGTACATATGCGCGCGTCAAAGCCGACGGCATGCGAGAGAACTGGCATGACACAATCGCGCGCGTCGTGAATGGTACCTTCAGCATGCAAAAGAGCTGGCTGCTCAAAACGGGGCTTGGCTGGGATGAAGCGCAATCTCAACGAGATGCACAAGAAATGTATCGACGCATTTTCCACATGAAGTTTTTGCCGCCAGGACGTGGTCTCTGGGCGATGGGCTCGACGATCACCGAAGAGCGTGGGCTGTATGCTGCCTTAAACAATTGTGCGTTTGTCTCGACGGAAGGGCTGTCCAAGTCGGAAGGTGGCCCGTCCGACCCGTTTTGCTTTTTGATGGATGCTGCAATGCTTGGTGTCGGAGTGGGCTTTGATACCAAGGGCGCCGGTGAGATCATGGTGCAAGGTGTGGACAAGTCTGCCGAACCCGAGGAGTACTTGATCCCTGACTCCCGTGAAGGCTGGGTTGAGTCCGTTCGCATGCAATTGAATGCCTATTTCTTCCATTTGCCACGTGTGGTCTTTGATTATTCAGCGATTCGTGAAGCAGGCACTCCAATCCGAGGCTTTGGAGGCGTGAGTTCGGGTGCCGGTCCATTGATTAATCTGCATAAGGCCATTGATGAACAACTTGAGCCGGCCAGTGGCAAGCCTTTGTCGGTGCGCACGATCGTGGACTTGATGAATTTGATGGGAGTTTGTGTGGTATCGGGTAATGTGCGTCGCACCGCCGAGATTGCATTTGGTGACCCCGAGGACAACGAGTACGTTGATCTCAAGAACTATGAGAAGAACCCCGATCGTGCAGCCTTTGGCTGGACGTCCAACAACAGTATCTTTGCCAAACTTGGTATGGACTATACACCCATCACAGAGCGCATCGTCGCAAATGGTGAACCTGGGTTTGCTTGGCTTGACAACATGCGCACCTACGGCCGCATGAATGGTGTTAAAGATGATCGTGACAAAAACGCATGCGGTGGCAACCCTTGCTTGGAGCAAACGCTTGAATCGTATGAGATGTGTTGCCTGGTGGAGACGTTCCCTGCACACCATGACACCATTGAGGATTACATGGAAACGCTGAAGTATGCCTATATGTATGCCAAGACAGTCACACTGGGTCCTACCCACTGGCCCAAAACCAACCGCGTTATGATGAGAAACCGTCGCATTGGTTGCAGCATGTCGGGAATTGCGCAGTTTATCTCCAAGTTCGGTCTGAATGAATTCCAGCAATGGTGTGAAAAGGGATATGATAGTATCCAGCAATACGATGAGTCTTTTTCCAACATGTTTGCGATCCCTCGTTCCATCAAGACGACTTCAATCAAGCCAAGCGGCACAGTGTCGCTTTTGGCAGGCGCTACACCCGGAATGCACTTTCCCGAGAGCCGTTTTTACATTCGACGTATGCGACTTGATAAGGATTCGGAGCTGGTAGAACCGCTGCGAGCAGCTGGGTATGATCTGGAGCCAGCAAGTGAAAACCCACAGAACACGTTGGTGGTCTCCATTCCAGTTGATATCGGCGACAAAGTGCGCACGCTTTCGGAAGTAACTTTTTGGGAACAAATGAGCCTTGCTGCGTTTTTGCAACGTCATTGGGCCGACAATCAAGTGAGCTGCACAGTCACGTTTGATCGTGAAACCGAAGGTGCGCAATTGAAACATGCGTTGGATTATTTCCAGTATCATCTGAAGGGCATCAGTTTGTTGCCCAAATTGAAAACGGGCAAAGGTCAGACGGTGTACAAGCAAATGCCGTATGAAGAAATCGACGAGGCCACCTATCACAGCATGAAGAGTCAGCTTGGACGTTTGGAAATTGGTTCCAACCAGCAGCGTCTTGAAAAAGAAGTCATCATGGCTGTGCCAGACAAGTTTTGCGACTCGGACAGCTGCCAAATCTAAAAGCAAAACGCTGTGATCATGTGTTGGGATAACGGTCGCGTCGCGTCCCAGAAATGGGTTGGAACCGGTAGTGCTACTAGGTATAGGTTAATGGAAACGGTGGGTGGGTGTTGATAATTCTCCGACTAAATACGATTTATTTTGATTTGCATGGAGTTGTGTTGTGTACAACATGGCGGCCCAAGCATCTCGTCGGTCGTTTGCAGAGGTAGTGTACGTTGCGGGTGCGCTGAGCTTTGGACTGGAAAGCAAAAAGAGCTCACGTGCAACTCCTTGGAGAGAAGCTTCTAATGATTTTCTTTATTTTTTCTTTCTTTGGTAAGCATTATGTGGTGGAGCAATTCCTGGGCCAAGGTGACAGTTGCCAGGTGTATCTTGGCCACAACCGGCAAGACCCGAGTGCCAAAGTGGCCATCAAGGTGATTGACAAGCTTTGGCTCAGTCAATCGGAACTGCAGCAGACGGTTCTCCACGAAATGGTTGTACAACGTCAGCTGGAGCATCCAAATGTACTGCGTGTGCTGGTAACGAGCGCTGTATGGACCATGACTACCTGCCCAATCGAGCCGACCAAAGGATGTCACTGATAGGATGTGTTGGAAGACGATCGAAACCACTACATAGTGCTTCCGTATTGTGAAAAAGGAAGCCTTGCTAGCTATCTCAAGGCCCAGCCAACCCAAACACTTGCAGAAAACGTCGCCAAAGACATGATTCGTCAACTCGCGAGTGCTTTGCGGTATCTTCATGAAGACCAGAAGCTTTTACATCGAGACCTAAAGCTTTCCAATGTGTTGCTCACCGAAGAAATGAGTGTTCAACTGTCAGACTTTGGCTTGGCCATACACATCAGGTGGATCCATCTTCGACAAAAGCCACGTGTTGGACGCTTGTTTGCCTCACATTTGATTGTGCACTAGTGAGCATCCTCAGACAGTCTGTGGAACACCGAACTTCATGGCACCGGAGATCTTGTTGGAAGAAAACACCGATGGTTACGATCAAGCAGTTGATCTCTGGTCACTTGGTTGTGTGATGTATCATCTTTTGGTGGGCAAACCGCCCTTTGAAGGACGTAAAGTCAGGTTAGTGTTGACGAAACCAGTTTGCTTTGTTGGCTTTTGTGGACTTCGTGTTCATCCTCTGGTGTGTGTGTTCGCATATATCTAGTGAGACGCTAGACAACATCACCAGCGACGAGTATCAAGTCCATTTGCCAAGTCATTTGTCCAGTTCTGCTTGCGACTTGATTGGCAAATTGCTCAAGAGAGACCCGACAAAGAGGTTCTCCGCCACTCAAGTGTTGCGTCATCCGTGGATCAAGCAGCAGCAAGCTGTTCAGGCAGATATCCCGCAAGAGACCGAAAAGCCCACCCAAACGAGAGTGAAGAAGAAGAAGAAAAAGGAAGTTCTCAAATCAAAGCAAAGGGTGACGCCATCAACGCGGACTAACGAGCCAAAAGCACATTCAACACGAAGACGAAGCAAAACACCTCCGTCGGCCAAGAGGTTGTCGCTGTCCCGAAGAATTGATTTTGATTGGGACTCTTCCAGCTTGAATGATGAAGTGAGTGAGGAAGACGACGACGAAGGGGAGGCCGATGTTGAAGAGGATGATGAACAAATCGACGACGAAGAAGAAGAGACGCTGGTCAAAGAGCTGATGGAGTTTGCCTCCGTTTGGGATCACGAGAAAGAGATGGCAACCTCCGCGTTCCCAAATGGGCAACAAGAGATTCAACGAGGGGAGGGTGATGCCTTTGAAGAGCAAGGATGGAGAGAAGAAGCTACTCACAGGCGGTCGGATGATGAACCAGCGAAAGGCCAAGTGACGCTGTATTCCACTCTCGACAGCTTACCTGTCTTGGGGATTCGTCAACCTGAGACGCTCGAGTGGACATTCGAACGGGGATCACCGCAAGTATACAAAATGGGTGTTTCCAATGGCATTCAGGTCACATATTCTCCTCTTGAGAAGCGTTTGGAAGGTGTGTTGACGCAAGGCGCGTGGTTTTGCTGTGAGTTTGGCAGTGGCTGGTCCACTAGTTTGGAATTAACGCCATCGAGCTCGACCAGTGGGGTGGCCATTGGTCCTTCTTCACTTTCCTCAAGACAACGCATTGAGGTCATGGTGTTGACCAAATTGGTGCATTTTCTCTCCTTCAAGAGCGTGATGCTGCTTTCATCACCGTCAAACCATCTCGGAGTTGATCCAAATGCACCCACTCGCTTGAATTTGGTGATTCCTTCGCAAGTGGTGCGATCCATACAGCACATGGGCCAAATGCATGATCAATTGGTTCAGGAAACCCAACCAGCCAAGATTCTACGTGGTCAAATGGATCCGGTGAGTGGCGATTTACAAGTCTGGTTCGATGACGGTAGTCAAGTGGTTTTGAGCGGCACTGCCTCGGTGCTGCGTCAAACAAAAGACCACATGGAGACCCAGTTTGCATTGAAAAAGAAAGCGAACCTACCGGAAGATATCAAGCAAAAGCTCATGCAGATCGCGGAGTGGATTCCATTCTTGCAGCATTCAGAAGAAGAAGAGGAAGACGAAGAGGAGCAGGCGGAGGAAGAAGAAGAAGAAGAGGTGGATGCGACGAGTTGACCTGTCGAAACCCAGAGGATGCCGCGTGAAACCAACGCCTTGACCGTAACTGGTAGGAGTTATTGGGCGGCACTGTTGGAAGACAAAAGGTCGCGAATACGTGAGGTTCCAAACGCGTTAGACGCCATCCAGAGTCGCAATGGACCAAGTTGGAGCATGCACGCGGATCGAAGAAGAAACTGAAGCGGAAACCCAGGCGGAAGAGGGTGAAAGTGACGTTGAAATCCCACAAGACCAGGAACCACGTCAAATTACAGAGACACAGACCGCAGCAGATGTACGAGAGAGACCAAAGACGCCAGTTATCACCGAGGAAGCGCTTGAAGAGCTCAAGCTACTCAGTCGAATCGCTGCGAATGCGCCACGACCCAAAGAAGAAAAACAACCAGAATGCGACTCAGAATCCCCGCCAAAGAGTGATACGCATGCTGACGTGGCTTCGTGGCAAGAATCTGCAGCCCAAGAGGAGACCAGACCACTTGCAGACACCAAAGTGGACGTGGAGTCCCTTTCGAGTGGAGTCGGCTCAACAGCAGAGTTGCGAAGAGTGGCAGGTTCAATGTACTCGAAGTGTTTCCAGCAAGAAGCTTTGGTAACACGAGTCCAGCATAGTTCGTTGTGCGACGATGGAAATGATGCAGCAAAGTCTGAGATTGAGCCGTACATGGAAGACGCCGACACCAATCAGACATTCTTTCGTGAAGAAGCCGACTTGGCGTTTGAACAAATGCTATCGGCGATCCAACAAGATGTTGAATCCCTTTCACTGTCTGTGGATCTGATTCAGAAGAGCAAACTGCAACGAATCCGTGATGCGCTACGCGTGGGGTTGGCTTCAGATGCATCAGAACAGGGGTCGCAGTTGACTTTTACAGCTTGCGCGTTACGAAGACCAAAGTTCAAGCTTCCTCTGGGCACCATGCGAACCACGCGCACTCTGATTGCCATCGAAATGCTGCTGCTCTTGGTTCAGCGCTTTGAAGAAGAAGATGTGCTGCTTGCGCTCACCGAGGTGATTCGATCGCTCTTTCAGAGTTATGCTTCCGAACAAGGAATCGCGCCATTGCGGCACTCTGTGGCGTTGCTCACCAGTGTCAACATCACCGAAGTGGTGTTGTTGACCAGGCGTGCGCTCATGAATCAGATCACTGGGTCGTCCAATGATTCGCTCGTCAATTCTGCCAACGGACAGGCTAGCGCGAGAGTCAATGATATCATCATCCAGTCACCAGCGAACGCAACAACCAACAAGCTCCTGATGCAACCTCAATCGCAGAGCCAGCGACTTCACTTTCACCAGCCACACAGCCAGCTCGTTTCTTCAGTGTCCAGTAGCATGTCGAAGACACGACAACGTCAGTTTGGCCTTCCAATTCCAGCTCCTTCGCAAAAGACGCGACTTCACCAGTCCTATCAGGTAGCTGGCAAAACTAAACGGTCGCCAAAGTCCAGAACAGTCGCAAGCTCTTCGTCACCCAGCCGAAAGCTTCATCCTCAGCATCCATCACGAAGAGATGACCGAGAAGAACAAGACGGCAGTGGCTCACCTCGAAGACGAAGTGTACTCATGGAAGATGGGGATCATGTAATCCTATCGGAACGCATCACCGCGTTTCAATTCCGTCGGAAGAGTCCACCACACAACAAACAGCATCCTGCCTGGAAACGCCATTCCCAGGTGTTCAATGTGCCGCCTTCCACTGAATAGACCGAAAGAAAAGAAAAGAAGTGAAGAGAAGCATACAACACGATCGTTGTAGTCTGTGCGATGAACCCTATGGCGTACACTGTGTCCGTCGCGTACTAGCTGGCATGCTTCGTTCATCGTCGTCTCGTGTACTTAGGAAGCCATTGGCGACAACTGACGGCGATGACGGCGCTAGTGTGACGCCAGTTCACGTCAGAGCCCAACAACAACAACTACCCGTACAGGAGATCTTGGGGTGTGAGCTGCTCAGTACCCTCGGTACCCTGTCAAAGGTGTCACGGTGGTGCTCAAAGCCAGGCCATCACCATCACTTTTGTGCCGCACACGGGACGGGGCATGAGCCCACCCACACTTGGATTGAGTATCCTAACGGGCAGATCACAGACTTCAAGCGCCACAATGCTGATTACAGTGGTGACTGCAATCTGAGAACACTTTAGACTCCACGAAGAACAAGAAAGCCTCGAACACATCGGGTCGACCGTTCCCTCTCTGGTTGCTGCTCTCCTCTTCTTATTCCTGTTGCCATTGCCCATTCTTCCATTGTGCTGCAAGATCCAACACCCAAGAACCTCTCCCCATGCACAAGTCTGTGGTCCCGACCCTCTGGTGCCTGACGCTCTGGCTCGTGTCGACGCTGCCGCTGATCCACGCTGAACAATCCGTGGAAATCGGTGACTTGCAACCGTTTGCGCTCGAGGTTTTGGTCGGTGACTCTCGAGAGGTGGAAATCCAAGCGGCCAACCCCGCAAGTAGCTTCATTCTGGTGCATTTCGCGCAGTTTGCTTTGCCAGAAGGCGACTCGGTGCAAGTGGTCTCCAAGGATGCGAAGGTCTCGTATACATACACCAAGCTTGGCCGTGGAAATCTGGGTGACCAAGGCGGTTTCTTCACGTCGTTGATTCCGGGCAACACGGTGCGGGTGGTTTACAAGAGCATCAAGACGACAAGCGCGGTCAGTGGCCATGTGGCTTTCAAGATTGACCAGTACTCGCAAGAACTGGATGCCATGCATACCGAGAGCATCTGTGGGGAAGACGAGAGTAAACCGGCAATCTGCTACAACACCAACGACTCCCCAGTTCCGCAAGCGTATGCCAAGTCCAAAGCCGTGGCCAGACTGTTGATCAATGGCACTCGCTCATGCACGGGCTGGTTGGTCGGCAGCGAGGGCCATCTGATGACCAATGCGCATTGCATTCTGAATGACAAAGAAGCGCTGGTGACGGATTACGAGTTTGGGGCCGAGAGCAACACTTGCGCGGACCAATGCATGATCAAAGGAGGCTGTCGTGGCTCTATTGTGGCCCAGTCGGGGGTGTTAGTGGCGCGTGATTCTTCCAAAGACTATGCGCTGGTGAAGCTCGATTTTCCCACTGAACAGCTTGCGCCCTATGGCTTTCTGACGCTTCGCGGCTCTGGTCCCGTGGCAGGGGAGCAAATCTACATCCCACAACACCCCGAAGGCTTCGCCAAACGCATTTCAATCAATGCAAACGGCCATGGCGTTGCCACGATCAACGCCGTTAACGATGACAAGGCTTGCGGTCCAGTGTCTTACACTGCCGACACCCAACCCGGTTCGTCAGGTTCGCCTGTGATTGCCGCCAAAGACAATGATGTGGTGGCGTTGCATCGTTGTGGATCCAACGACGGCGTGTGCATGAATGGTGCCAGTGATATCCGAGAGGTGATCATCAGTCTGGTCCAACTCAACAAGCTTCCGAGTGGCGCAGTGAATGGTCCGTTGCCAACAGCTCCAAGCACACCACCACCAACTTCTCCAGGAGCCAATTGCTACAAGTTCACGGACAAGTTGATTTGCGACATGATCACCGATTGCGTCTGGAATGACAACAAATGTGTGGCCAAGCCAACCAGCAAACTGTAGCTCCTCGTTTGTAGGCTTTGGCGTCTCGATTGGCGGGCAGCACGGCGGCTGCTGCATCGTGTATCTGTCGTAGGCTGTTGAATATCATTGTCTGCATCTCTGTTGGTGAGGGGTCCCACAGCGGTGGTGATCTAGTGCTCACTCACCAGTAAAAGGCGATATCATATACTTGACGGTCCTCGCTTCCAACCAAATGTCTTGCACTTCTGTGGCCCTTGCTTTGTGTCCTTTGATGGTTCAGTTCTTTGATGGGCAAAGCGATACCTTGTGCGCAATAAGTATAACACCACAGACTCACCACACCCAGACCATGGCAAGCAAGCGCCTACTGACAATTCGCCGCTTGGTGGAACACGAGATCGAGAAACGCAAGGGCTCTCGCTTCATGGCGATGGCGTTGCCACTTCGATCCTCGAGTGGGTTACCATCGCAAGCCGTCGGATCCGCCGAACAACAAGTCAAAGAAGCTCTGACCGCACGCAGAGCGGCGTTCCCGTCTGCTTGCCATCACTGCTATGCATTTCGTTGTGCCGATGGCAAAGAGTATTGTTCTGACGACGGCGAACCTCATAGTACGGCAGGCAAACCGATCCTCTCAGCGATCCAACGCGCTGGGCTGGTGGACACTTGTGTGATCGTGTCCCGCATTTTCGGTGGCATCAAGCTGGGAACTGGTGGACTCATTCGTGCGTATGGCGCTGCTGCGAGCCAGGTTCTCGACCAGGCCGAATGCATTGACTTTGTGGTGACACGCATGCTCAACGTGACGGCAAGCATGCAACAAGTTCAGCTGGTGCGAACCGCTGCAGCAAAATTCCAAGCAGAGATTGTGGATCAACAGTTTGGCCAAGAGGAGTGTGTCGATGTCCAGGGCAGCTCCTTGATGGCATCGTTTCAGATCCAAGTGAGCGAAACACAAGAAGAAAACCTGAAAGGATACCTGAGATCTTGTTCATCTGGAAGCATAAAGATTGCCTAGTCGTTGGCTTCTTGCAATGAAATAGAATCCCATTAGAACACCCAAGGGCACCCTTGACTTGGTCGTAAAAGGCCATCCACGTGAGCAAGACTGGTGCGTCGTTGTTCAATGTAGAGCGAGTGAGCTGCTTCGCACGATGCATGCTTTACTCAGGAGAACATTTCACGTGATCGATTCAGTTCGGCTTCGAGATTCTTCATGCGTTGTTGAGTGACTTGAAGTCTCGAGTTCAGCGCAACACGCTCGGCCGCTAGGCGCTTGATTTCTTCATTTTGCTGCGAATGAGAAAACAGAGAATAGGAACAATCATGAACAACTGTCAACCGAGCAACCGCAAGGTCAAATGCAGAGGTTGACTCACTTTCATGACGGAATTCAGTGGGGCTTGCACCATTTTCTTGTCGTATAAGAGTCTTTTTAGGCTCGAGTTTTCAGTCTGCAACCGCAGCAAACGATCTTCCATTTCTTTTTGTGCACTCGCCTCGCCCCTTTCGGAGACTTTGTGCTGCACCAAAACGAATTCAGCTCCCTCATTCGCTGATACCTCGAGTTCAAGCCTACCTCAAGCTTGCGAATTGTTTCGAGGAGTTCTGCGTTGTCGGCTAGAGCTGCATCAAGGAGCTTTTGTGCGTGAGACTGACACTGCGCGAGCGAATTGGTTCGGGTTCCATTTGACGAACCGCCAACCGATCCTAATGCTCCGGATGTGGTTGAACCCGTTCGTGATAGCCCTTCATCGTCGGTCTTTACGACACAAGACGAACGAAACGCACTCGATGCAGGGAAGACGCAGAAGCGCGTCGGACTACTTGAGCTTGTTGCGTTGTTCACAGAGCACGAAGAAGTCAGTGTGGACTCGACAAGCTTGGTCTCCAGCTCTTGGATTCTCTTCAGCAAAGAATCCTCTCGCAATTTGGACTCTTCTACAATCTTTTGTATTCGATTCATCTCTTGTTCCCAGTTCCGTTTCAAATCATTCTCACGTGCGTGGCACTTTTCAATTTCCAACAGCATGTCAGTTGATCTTTGGCTTTGAATCTGCAATTTCTTGTCCATTTCGATCCTTGCAGCGTCCAAAAGCGCTTGATATTCGTCACCGAGAGTGCGCTTGACCTGATCGATCTCCTTTTGGTGAACTTGATCGGCTTGTTGCCTTTCATCTTGCCACAGTTCAAGCTGCAGTTCCTTCTCATCTTCTACTTTAGCAACTCTTTGCTCCCAGTCATTCGCTTTTTGCTTCATGGATTCAAGTGAAATCTCCAGCTGAATCTTTTCCGCCAGCATTTTCTCCAGCCTTTTGTGCAGAATACCTTCAGCTAGTCTACATCTCTCATTCGCAAGGATCGTCTGGGTGCCAAGCTCTTCTTTCATCATTTCAACTTCCCGTTTTGACGAACCTAATTGGACTTCGTAATGCTCCGTCAATTCAGCAAGCTGACGTTTGGTGTCCTCCATAGCACTCGTTTTCTGCTGCTGCAACTGAAACTCCGCGAACTTCAACGCCGTCGAGGCTGTCTCAAGCTCGTCTTGAAGAATGAGTTGGCTCTTTTCAAATCGACTCACGAGTTCAAATACTCTCTCCATTCTCTTTGTTGTCTCACCAATTCTTTGGATTTCTTCATCGCAAATCACTTGAACCGAACTGGACGAGTCGCTTGGTTCAGACTGTTCTGTCTGAACTGACGAAAAATCTTCACATGTTGAACAGGTGGGACTTAGCAACTCTTCCGTGTAAAGAATGCGCTTCTTTTCTTCCGCAGAGGAATTCAAGTACTCTGTGAACGAACGATACGCTTCAAGAATTGGGACCATTCTCTCTTGTTCCTTCGACTGTGGAACAGTCGGTTCATCTTCGAGTTTGGCTGGGTGCATACTATCTGCTCCTGCAGTACATGATGCACTTTGCTTGGTGCTCAGTAACGCTTTGATCTCCTGCCGCAACGCTGTGTTTTCCCAACGTAGCTGAGAGTCTGTGGAAGTGTTGGTCGTATTCTCTGGCTGATTCTCAGAACCACTAGCAGTTTGTCGAAGCTTCGGCTCGCTCAACGATATACCACCACCAAGCATGTCGGGTCTCACGGAAGGTTCCTCAACAGCACAAATCGTTCGATACAACAGAAGTTCAAGCCTTTGGCACCGTGATTGAAGATCATTATTCCCATGGTCTTCATTGGGGTCTTTGAGTGTCTCATTTTCTCTGAGTTCAGCCACGAGTTGATTCAGTTTGTCGTTAAAACCTTCTCGCCACCTGCTGTTTGCCGTACAAACACCATTTTTCGCCGTAGGACTCCGTTTCGAGAGCGATGCTTCAATTTTCAGCTTCTCTAGTTCATTCCTCAACATGCAAATCTCTTGTTGAAGAAGAGGCACCACCGGATTAGCCACTTCTTCATTGATCACGGCACAATTCTTCATGTATTTGGCTCTCTGCGCAAATTTCAGAGTGGACAAAGTCTCCTTGAAGAATCGCTCTTCAGCTGCTATGGTCGCAACAATGGTTGTAATGGCATTACCACCCAGAGAATCTCGCAAGTAAAACGTCAATTTCGAATCACGATAGGGAACATGACGTTTGAGTCCATTCGCAACATCGACCAAACACATGATCACATTTCCCAGAGCCGAAAGAGACTTGTTAATTTGAGCAGCTTCTTTCAGCCGGTCTCCTTGAGCCTTTGTCTGCGATTGCTTCTCAGAACCAGCCAAATCGACCAAATGGACATTTGATCGTTTCGTCACAAGGTTTCCGTTCTCTGAACGTTCTTTTTGAATCAATTTGATAGTGAAAACGGCATGTGACCTAGAGCTTTCTCGATTCAGCTCGGTTGCAGCAACTCGTCGACTCTTGGCACCAATGTGAAGCAACTCAATGGCTTCCTGGGAATCTCGAACTTGGACTTCGCGCAGGCTTTCCACATACACTTCTTTGGTCGGGTCTTCGCGTAAACTCTTTGGTAGAGGTGCTGCACCGCTTGTACCATCGCTTTCATCCAGCAAATCGTAGATTTTCTCATGATAGATCTCCAGATAGGAGCAAATACAGGCATACTCATAACCCTTTTGTGCCTTTTGCGTGGACATACTGGCCAGACGATCAAACAAGCGATCGAAGATGCGAGGCATCAGTCCACGTTGCTGACTAGCTTTCAAATCAGCGCTGCTTTCGTTTGGTCCCTGTTGGTATTTCCATCACGGTCAAAGCATTTAACCTTCCTCAACTCAATGCGGCCAGAATAAGACTCAATTTGGCACATACCAGCATGGTAAAAGTCTTCCCGGACCCTGTTTGGCCGTATGCAAATATGCTTCCGTTGTATCCAGCCACCATTTTTTCCACAGCGACTTGTCCGCCATGTTCAAACACTTCTTGTTGGCTTGTTGTGCACGGAAAAACTCGATCAAAAGCAAAATGCTTTTGATGAAACGAGTCGGGGGCGAGCGTGAGACCCTTTTGATCGGGAAAGATCTCCATGCATTCCGAAGGAAATGACTGTTTTTGCTGGTTCTGCTGCTGATAGGGAGGTCGAATACGGACTACAACCCGAATGCTGTCCTGGAAAATGTCATTTTTTGCCGCTTCCAGGTGGCTTGTTGGTTCACAGACTGAACTGCTCTGCGCTGCATCGACTCGATCGGTGCACAACACCCCTGATGTCGCTTGATTCTGGTCTTGATTTGAGTTTGAGGGTCCATCGAGTGAACTGGTGGACTCAGTTGTGCCACGCGCTTCTTTCGAGCAAGACGGAGACGAAGCAGCTGAAGAAGACGGAGAGCATGACGCCATATCTGATCGCCAAGTGGGACTCTTGATTTTTGGACTCGGGATGCCGCTGCCAAAGGCTTCGCGTGGATTGCTGCATCGCATGAATCTAAATCCAAACACAACCCACCAACATGTAGCATTAGACTACGGCTATCGAATCTGTTAGCTGAATGACATCACTCACTTGTTTTGCCGGCGTGTCGGCGAAGTGGGCGGCATGGATTTCTTCAGCAAGCCGACCCGAGCAGAATCAGTTAGAGGTCAGGTTTCTGCTTGAGGCAAATAGTCGACAGCCAGGTTTAGAGCTGAAACTGCCCGCCAGCTTTTCTGTGTTGCTGGGTGGTGGTGAGTGGTGGGGTTTGTGTCCTTTCGCGGCGGATCGAAAGACTGCGCTTGGCGTTTGCGACAAAACGCCGTGGACTCAAAAGACCAAAGCGGTTCCCGCCAACAAGTCGCTCCAAGCTGGTGTGTCGAAAGGAGTAGAGACGTCGCAAACACATATCACATTGGATGCATTTGATTTCACATGAAGACATTGGCTTCATGACACAGCAAAGCAGCGTTATCATAGCAAAAAGCAACTCGCGGGAGTTCCGTGGCTTTCACTTTGCTTGCTTGGTGCCATTGCCAAAAGGACACAAAACGGAAACGTTCAAGTGGACAAAGTGATGGTGTTGTTTGGTATTCATCTGACGTCATCGCATATGCCATGACGCGCTTTCCCTTTCGGCCGATACCCAAGTTGGTCGCCATGACCCAACTGTCCATCCCCACGGGAACTCCCTGCCCATCTCACACAACGCGACAACAAAAATGGCAATCAAGGAAACAAAAACATAGAATGGTTTTCTTTCTTTGTTTATTTGGTTTCTTTCCTTTCGGTTTCTTTCCTTTTCCTTGTTTTTTTTTCTCCTCCAGCAACTCTACAGCTCTACTGTGGGGTTCCTATTGAACCATCAACCAATGGATCATTCGGCGCTCTTGCTTTCCAGGCCCATACTTGCTTGACAGTCGTTTATTTCCATTTGCTTGCTGGTGGCGAGGAAGAAGAAAGAAAGTTGGCTATGGAGAGCAGATGGTCGATCTGTTCTGTGTGGTTAAGTTTCTCAAATTCCATCACCGTCTTCACTTTCCTTCGCCAGTTATGTTGTTGTGCTGAATCTACAGGAATTGGGCCATCCAACGGAACCCATCGGCATACCCCATTCGACGCACCACCGAGCACATATACAATTCAATTGGACGGATGTTGGCATCCTTGTCGCCACGAGCTTCTTTGCCGTACGTCTCATACAGTCCCAAAGCGTTACGCAGTTCATCTTCCGAAGCTGCACGCGGCACATCAATCTTGTTGCCAAGCACCAAAAAGGGCACATGGGCCAATTCGTCATAACCCAAAAGCGTATCCAGTTCACGTTTGGACTCTGGGAAACGTTCACGGTCCAACGCATCCACAACAAACACCACGCCATCCACAGTGGCAAAGTAGTCACGCCATAAACGACGTGCAGTCTCGTGACCGCCCAAATCAAACGTACGAAGACGGAGCTTGCCGATAATCAGTTCCTCAGAGTCTGGTAAAGAACATGGCATTCACCTTGACGTCAATAATCCAAGCTTTTGGATTCGTTGCGAGAACTCAGCGATAGACGCTGTCAAGATTGATGGACTCACTTGGATGCAGCGTAGGTTCGTGCACAGCAACGCGATCGTCCTTCAACATGTGCAACAACGTGGTTTTGCCGGCATTGTCGAGGCCCAAAAACAGAATCTTGGCGTTCTTGTGGTACAAGCCTATCGGATCACAACAACATTTTGATTAGCGCTCTGGATAGGTCATAGTTACAGACGATTGCGCGCTCCAATTATCAACGGCCACGGCCACACAAGTGAATGATCGCTCGCGACACGCGGCAAGGTGGAGTTGGTCTCTCGGGAGTTCTAGCTCCTGGCTTTCGCGAAAGTCTCTCTACCAACGATAGAACAACGTACCCAAGTAGCCCAAGATGTTGTAGAACCAGTCAAATACAAACATTCTTCTCTCTGTCTTGTTCTTCTTCTTCAGCTACGATTGCTTGATCGCTTCCCGCGCGCGTTGACTAAGTGAGTGAGTGAGGCGTGTGAAGTGGTGTGTGTGATACAAAACCCCAAGAAAAACGCAAATAACCTCGTGTCCCCCACAAAACCCTCCAAACGGGGGGTTCGGGGGAGCTTGAACGGGATGGTTTTTTTCTTCGCCTTTGTTTTTTCCTCCGAGAGAGTGGGCCGGGCCGACAATGGGTGGGCCTTGTTCGACTTCCAGCTGGTGGATTGCCCACCTCTTTTGTTCTGTGCATTCCAGAATATTGCATCGTTCTGAGGTGACAGAACATTTCATATTTTGGGTCGGCGAGACGTGTCAGACCCGACCGACCCAACGGTTTTTCCTTTTGTGGATGACGAAGTTGGCGTGTTATGGATGGAGAAAGGACAAGCCACCACGAAGTGGTCAATCATTGGCTAAAATTAGTGGAGATCTTCCCCCAGATACAGTGCCTTTTGAGAAGGATCAATGATCAGCAAGTGATAGCCATGCAACTTGTTGATCGATCCGTCCGGACTCACAGACTGTGACTCAAGATCGAACGATCAAGAGACCCTGATGGTCTATCCTAGGTGCAGGATCCATTCATTCATCAAGGATGCAGAGATACGTCCAAGTAGTTACAAAGAGCTGCAAATAAGCCGATGGGCAACCTCACAGCAACGACAAGCCAAGTGGTTCAGTTGAGAATCCATGAATTGTCAAGACACAACATGCAAGAATAGCAAAAAAAAGAACGAAAGATGCCGGTCACAAAAGAAATCAAAGCACCGGATACACGGCAGCACGGTTCACCATACCACACGTGGCACCTTTCCGACTAATCAGCATGTACCGGCCGTCGACCCAATGGGTTCCCCACGAGTTTTTGATCTTGCAAAAGTCAGTTGTGCCAGAAGTGCCGTAGCCCAAAGCCACGAAGGCATGGTTCAATTGGCCATCTGCACAATTCGTCAGCACGCCACATCGATATTGCTTCTGGAGACTGGAGGCCGTGAACGCATCGGCCAACGGCATCTGATTGGGTGCTTGCACAAAGCCCTGTTCACTGGGCGGTGGGTGCACCAGCTTCTGAATGGACAAGTTCACTATTTGGCATTTGGAGACGTCGCAGTACTCGCTCCATTGAGATCTTCCGGAAGCATATGGATACGATTCGCTGCTGCATACCCCACGTTGCGCTCAAAGTCGAGGGACGCAGGACTGTGGCCACCATTGCAGCCGTAATTGCTGTCGCCACAACTGACCAGAAACTGCTCGGAGAACGCTTGGAGTTTTCCCGTTTTCAAGCATTGGGCGGTCTCCAGAACGGAGATGGTAGCGAAGGCCCAACAGCTTTCGCACTGGAGTTGCTGATGTGGTGACGAAACGCATCCGGAAGTGGTACAATCCTTCGCGTTACGGGGTGCACTCGTTTGGCGGACGGATGAGAACGAATCCACCAGGAACGAGCAGTTTGCTCCCCTCCTCAACACCAACTCATCCGTCAACTCCAGCAAGAATGCCAGTGCCCAGCATGACAAAGCGCTGCACCGATTCTTTCTCACCAAACTCGCCATCGAGAAGGCCCAAAAAGAAACCCCGAAGCCGATTTCTCCACCGACACGAAGTCGGCATCTCGTGCGCGTGCAAAGCGTCGGTTTGGTTGTCTCCAGGCAGCACAGGGTTGTTGTCTCCGACGAATTCGATAAACTCTTCGTCGGTCATGAGAGTAAACGGGGTCCTCGACTGGAATGTGATTTTTGTCTCGCGCGAACCGCTCAGCATCGCTTTTTTCCCATTCGACGACCTCTCTCGCGAGCTCCTCTTCCTCTTGCAGGAATCGGTGCTGTTCGAGCACCGAAAGTCGACGTGGGCCAGCGGCAGTTGGCATTGGAGAAACCAACGCAACGAGAAGGATGAGGAGTGAGACGGTACGCATTATCACGCTGAAGGGAATCGAGTGGTGTGTTTTCTTGGTGATTGAGGCTGGCAAAGAACGGAATCGTTGGACCGACACTGCGTTGATGATGGCAAAGCAAATTGAAAAGTGAGGAATGAGTTGCCACGAGTTGTTCCAGGCGAGGCGGCATGCAAGCATCCTCACGCACACCGATGCGATCCAAGGAAGTATTCCAGAAAAAACCTTGAAGAAATGGCACGTGTGTTTTCTGCAGATTTTGCTGGGTTTGCAGATGGCAAGGATTACACCTGTGAACGCGATTGTGCGATTTCGCTGATCGGTTGGAGCCAAGATCCTGATACTCATGGTTGTATATACGCACAGAAAGACATTCAGACCCTCTTATTTCTGTTCAACTCGCTCAACTCAGCAGAGCATGTCGGTGAACTGGAATCGAGCCGACTCCATGAGAAGAAGTTGGCGTAATCGCATCTGATTGTGACGATGACAGTGACGAGTCCATTTCGATACCAGGTGGCTCATGATTCTCCACTAGTTGATAACACCTGGTTTCTGTAAAGACACGTTAACCACAGCTTCTTCATCAATTGACCGCATAAGATCCTTCGAACGATCGTTTTGGTGGCTGGAGTTGTTCTCGATGCGAGAAAGGAATGGAATCGACGGGATTGATGATGCCGTAGGCGGAAGTAATCAAGCGATTGGTCGCTTTGAGAAGCTGAAAGCACGGTGACTAGCCCCCACGGTACGAGAGCAAGAATCTCGTGAAAGAAGCCAATGCTCAAGATGCCAACTCAACTGTTGTGTGGAATCCTACTGAAACGGATGAATCCGTTTGTCTCTTCATCCTTGATATGCCATGCATCTATTGTGCTTCTCCATGGCTCGTTGGCGAGTTCCCACCGAAGTTGAAGACGAGAACACTTGAGTACATCTGTCTACAGTCGAAACCCTCAAAGACCACACCAGGAGAAGCAGGTTGGCCCTGATGCATTTGATACCAGACATCGTGAGCAGTGAAAACGGCATCCAAACAACTAATCGACTGACCAATCTTTCCACGATTGGGATGGCTCACTCGTTGACAGGAATGTGATGGCGACAGCTTCAATCACATGGACGAATGCATGACTGCTTTGCGTCTGAGTCACCCGACTGAATGCTATGTTATTCCAAAAGCACCAGTAGCGCTGACACCAAGATGACTGATCGTGGTCACCAAATGGACACCAGCTGTACAAGAATTAACAAAGCCCAATGTTTCAATTGGATATCAATCTGACGATGGCAGTCCCTTTCACAAACGTAACAGAATGCTAAAGAGCTCGGCCAAGAAGGAGCGTGGCACAAGTAAATATTGGAACATGGCTTTTGATGGAGAAACTCACTTTCTTGCAGCTCGAGGCTTTGCACTGGCCGTCCTGACCCGATCTTCCCGACGCATACGGATACGAGTCGGCACTACAAACGCCGCCGTTGCTCTTGACAAAGCTGAGCACTGTGGTGGTGTACCCGCCACCACACCCGTAGTTGCCGGTTTCGCAACTGACGAGGAATTGCTCGGAGAACGCCTGGAGTCTGCCGGTTTTCAAGCAATTGGCTGTTTCCAAGACGGAGGTGGCGGAGAAGGCCCAGCAGCTTCCGCACTGGCCTTGTTGACGAGGTAGCGACACGCATCCGGAGGTCGTCCAGTCCTTGGAACCACTGGGTGCAACCGCATTTCGGGGTAACGCCTGAGCGCGCGGCGCATCTGGTGAGATGCGACCTGGCACGACGCTGCTGCCTCCGACGTATTTGGCAAACTCTTCGTTGTCATGAGGGAGAAGGGCGTGTCGGTGGAGAAGTTGGCTTGTGGGTTCTGCTTTTTGGCTTCTTCAATGGCGAGTTTGGTGAGGAAGAAGCGGTGCAACTCGTCGTCGTGTGTGGTGCTGGTGTTGTGGGAGGACGAGTTGTCGCTAGCCGCGGCGGCATAGAGCTCGCGTTTGTTGTCTTGGACGGGGATGAGATCGTTGTCTCGCGCGTTCTGGCCGGCATCGCTTTGTTTCCACTGAGCGATCTCTCGTGCGAGTTGATCTTGGTCTTGGAGGAACCGATGGCGTGAGTTGTCTTAGATCGTGGTCGCGTTCGTACTGGCCCGCGACACTTTGCTTCCATTCGTCGATCTCTCGTGCGAGTTGGTCTTGTTCTTGCAGGAAGCAGTGCTGTTCGAGCGCAGAGAGTCGACGTGGAGTGGCGTGTGTTGGTATCGGTGCCATGCAGGCGGCGTGAGTGAGATGGTCCGGATCATGTTGCTGACTGTTCGAGCCTTGGTTTGGTGAAAGGATGGGGATGTGACGCTTGGAAAGCAAATTGAGGAGTGAGGAATTGATGGTTTCCAGCGTAGTTTGCGTGCTGCGACTTGTGGAGAGAGAGATCAGTAGTTGAAGTGGTTGACAGCTGAGCATTTCTGAGCCGTTTTGCTCATTTCCAGATGGGGAAGATCTGACAACCCAAGCGAGGTTGCGATTCCACCTGATGGGGTCTTTGTGAGAGGTCCTCGGTGAAATCAGTTGGATCCTATGCGAATCATGACTAGTATCGGTCAGTTTCATTTGCTCTTGCAGAAAGGTGCCGCTATCATCCCATCCACAACCTACCCTTTGATGGAATGGATCAGCTTCATCTGAGGCGACTTCTTTACCAGTTTGAAGTTGTGATTTATTATAGATATTGCCCGAAGGCTGCTGAAAGGCTGCCTATCGTTGTCTGAAGGTGTTGTTGCTGAGCCGTGAGGCCGGTGTGTTCTGTTTTGAGTCTATGTCGCATTCTATGGGGTCGTGTTTGGTGCTCGCGGACGATTTGCCACTTGTGTCACACCTCTCCGGCTGCTCGCGGACGATTTGCCTCTTGTGTCACACCTCTCCGGCCAAGTGACTTGTGACACCCTCCTGGTGGGTCATGGCGCGAAGCCATGAGCATGTGATGAGGTCCGCATGAACACGATGACTGATATGCCCATATTGCCCAGCCATAGCGAGCTGATGGGTGGACTAAACGATCTCATTGCGGTTGTACCAGAGTTGCTGCATGGCGGAGGTAATGAGGATCCGCCAAAGGGTTCTCCACGCTGATGTTATCTGTCGGAGGGTTCCACCACTGTCACGGCATCGTTGGCGAAGCGAGCGCTTCAGTTCGGGAGCTTGTCTGGTCGCCACGGCTCTCATGAAAGCTGTAGCCTTGGGGTTCATGTTACTGCAAAACGCCACAAGAACATGATTCCATATGCGATTGGCAATGGGGCACGAGAAAAAAATATGTGCGTACTCATCGTCCTGAGCGCCGGTGCACAGCATACATTGCTTGGTCTTTTGGCCGTACCAGATGGGGAGGATCCCGGGTTTAAGTCGGTACCAAAACATTTGGCCATATAAGGAGATGCCATGCTGACTCCTCCAGAAGTCAGTCCACTTTTCCCCTTGGAGTTCACGTAAGAAGACGCTACGTCGAGCCTGTGTCGTCGGTCGGTCGTGAAGCTGGTGTAGGAGGGCAGGTCGTGGTGTCTTGGCGAAAGCACGCAGGGATTTGAAGATCATTGCGTCGGTTACTGCCGTGGCGTTGCAACCCCAGGCATGGACTAACCAAATTCCGTCCATAGCCGCCACGTCTTGTTCCGAAAGGCCATAGGACCTCGTGACCTTTGTGAGACCAGAGGGGATGAGATGCTGTCGCCCGTTGAGTTCTTGTGCCCTTGCATTTTGAAGCCAAGGGGATCCGTACAAAAAGTGTAATGGTTTTTGAGTCCCAGAAAATATCCTCTCCACAAGTCGCCGTTGTCATGGGGACGGCCTTGCGCTGCCATTCGGCGCAGGCTCTTGTCCTGATCCATGCATTCGACCACCAACGCATCCGACACAAGTGTGGTCGTAACGTGGCTGGAATGGTGTGAAGCTGTAAGCGCCGCCATTCCTTCATCTGAGAAATGACGGCTTGGGTCAGATGAAAGACTACTGTTGTCTTGCTACTTTATGTGTGTTGGGGAGTGATCGGGATTTGCTGAAGTCTTGGAAGGTAAGGGTAAGGTACACGAAAGAGCTGCGTCGCTGCGCGCTCAAGCAGACGCATGTGCAGTTTGAGTGGTCGCGTCGGTGGCGGGTGTTCCGTGGGCGTGATTTGGGGAGTTCGACTGGGTTCCTTGATCATGACGATCACCTGTTGTACGGCTGGGCGCTGGTGATGGTGTTTAGGGCTCCCAACTCCGGTGGGAGAGACAGGACATAATGCGATCGATGCGGCTGCCGTGATTCTTGTTGCAAAATGTCATGCAATGGAAACGGTTGATGAATTGTTCGGGCGAGGCCATTGACTCTCCAACGTGTCCATGAGATGAAACTCCTGCAGCAGCCGGTGCCTGCCGCACCCCACGTGATCCGATCAAGGCTGGGATCAAGAACGCAATTTTAAATCCCCCAGCACGATCAAGGTTGATTCGGCTCCTCGAAGCCACTCCCTCAGTTCCGCGAAGAATGCCTCGCGTTGTGTCCGCAGGTTAGGAGCATGGATATTCACGATCAAGGTGTTCCCACGTTCTACTGCCATTCTCCTGGCTGTCCATCCAATTCGTTTCCATTCCTTCGTGTCCACGGGGTCAAAAGGGTGGGTGAGGATCATCATGCCTCCGCTTGTGTTGGAACCTGGGGACCGAAAGACACAGCGGCCTTTCGGTTCGGATGTAAGCCCAGTGTCGCAGCCATTCCGCTCGTTGTTTCCCGTGTATTAACCCTCGGACGTTTTGAGTGGTAAGGATCCAAGATGAGATGTCACGATGCCGACTGGTAGTGGTGCCATGTGGTGCCATGTGCATCATCAATGTCAAGTGTCCCGTGGTGGTGACCTTGATCATAAATCCGATAAGTCATTTGGGGTGTGGTCGGGGTTGACCACGGAGTCTAATTCGAGCCAATCACCTGTGTGACCACGGTTGCC
>JAMFLO010000249.1:0-50978 GCA_027475765.1 Paralagenidium karlingii
GTTGCACAAAACTCAGCCATTCCTGGGTCTCCGACGACCCAAAGCACTGCTTCAGAACCGTCTTCTCTTGGTCTTCTTGGTCATTGGGTGGCGTTGGCTGTGGAAGCGCAGGGGAAGTCGTCCACGACGTCAACGATTGGGCTGCGTTCAAGTCTCGGGCTTGCTGGTCCATGTGGTGTGGGGTGCGCAACAAAAGATCTCTTGGCGTGTTTCAGTTATACAACAATTATCCGAAAGGATATCCAAGCATTCCTGCCGCTTCCTCTATTCATGAGCAACGTGTCCAGGCTGTCCAACAGGTGCAGGCACCGTGCACGTGTGCGTCTGGAACCCCTCTGTGTTGCACGTGCACCAGGACGATCACTGTGGTACTTGACATGAAGCTGCGCAAACAACGTTTGCTCAAAGGATTGGGCATCTTTGCCACCCCTTGATCGGTGACCCAGTCACTTTACGAGTTCGAGTTGCTACGCCATCCATAGTGCAGGCAGCCCTGGCAGTCTACCGGACAAGTCGAGCATTCCGACATGGCTTGCCACCAAATTGAGGATCTTCCGTGATGCTATGAGTGTGGTTTTTCGTCCCCTTGTCACTGCATTGGCTCCGATGACTCCAATTCGATACCGCACAGTTTACGGGAGCGCATTTCTCTTGGTCGATTCGTGGAGCACAAAGGTACTGCTCACCGTTCTCGTCTGTCGCAGCAAGGTTTGGTGGGCGATGGCGCATGCCTTGAGCGTCACAGTCGGACCAAGCGCCAAACGACGAGACTTGGCATTGTGCGTCGGGGTAGACTCTCTGTTACATGAGTTCGGGGCAGTTGGCGCCTTGGCATTCAGCTGCCATCAAGATCATTTGAACGGGTGTTTTGATCCGATAGGAACCGCATTGGGACGCGAAGGCTGATGAGGTTGACATGGGATGAAGCAGCGGATCGCATTTGGACCAGGTTCCCCAGGCCATCACGATGCACTCGGAACCTCTGCATTGGCTACCATGGGACAATGACGCAGGACCAATGCCTGATGCCGTGTACGTCAAACCCAGTGTGGTCTCCAGCCCCCAAATGAACAAAAACTGCTAAGTCCAAGAGTCTAGTCGCTTGCTTTTGAACGAGAGATCGCGCTTTTGAGCTGTCGTTGACCAGTTGTTTGCGTCTTTCGGGACCATATCTACTGTGAGGTCGGTCTGCAGCATGTGGCTGGCCATCGAGCGTTGCTGGCCGTTCATTTCGTGGCCTTGCAGAGCCGGCAGGCAACAAAGATCACCGGGTTCGCATGAACCGTCACCAGCACCAGTGACACTTGGTATCTCCAGCGCGTTTTCATACTGTCTTCAAATAGACAGTTCGATTCATTAAGTAAATGGCGCTTCCAACCAGCTCAATCATCGGTCGGTCCATGCCCCCAAATGCTCTGGAGGGCAATCGGAGAAGAGCAAGTGACTTGGCGAACCGAGCAGCTGGCTCTCTGGGTTGCTGTCGGATCAATGGCAGCACTTGGAGCAAGGGGGCATCATGACCAAAGTGTTAGAGACGGGAGGACAGGATGCCCAAAGGTGGCGACTTTGTCATCTTATTCTGGTCTTGAATATCCTCCTCGTTGATCCCAGTCCAGTGCTCATCATTTCCAAATGGTTCGCTTATTTTTTCGTCACTCTTCGTATCATCCCTACCATCCTAGCTGGCCATTAGACAGCAGAGCAAGTTGTTTGAACTGCCACCCACACGAAAGCAGAGGAGGGAGGGAGAGAGAGAGAGAGAGAGAGAGAGAGAGCGGATGATTGTTAGTTTGGAATCTACTCTCATCTACACAGATATTCAGTGTTGAACGAATAGCTCGTCGCCTATCTTCTGCCTTGTTGATCATGGGTGTGTATGGGTGTTGTGCATTGTCGTTGGTTGATGGATCAACGGCATGGAATTCAAGAGGACCCATGCTATCGAGAAGAGACATTTTTTGGGGTGTCATGGCTGATTGGAATTCCATCGACGCTCGCAAGGTACTCAACGAGCTTTCTGCTCTACGAGTTGAACTGCTCCAACTACTATTGGAAGATCGTTTACGAGACTATCAAACAACACTGGAGTCGCGTGCATATGTAGAAGCGATTCGTTCAATTGACGATCGCCAAAGAAAACGCCACTTGTCAGGTTTCTCCCCTCACAATAAATCACAACTTACCCGGGAAACTACTCCACAAGAATTGAGAAGATTTCAACAATGGGATCGCATCAAGGCAAAGTATGAAAAAGATGAACGACGAAAGCAAAGATATCAAAGTGCGCTACACGAATTGATCATTAGTCGTTCCGCAGCAAGTGGTAGGCAGAGTTTGTCGGACATCGAGGATCTCCAGAGAATCATCGACTTCATCGAAACCAACTATCCTCTTAGTCCATGAGGACACCTCGTAGAACCAGGATGGTTGTCTTCTCTTTTGGTTGACTTGCATATGATTCCTCAGTTATCCTATGTAGTCTCAGACAACCTGTATTCACTGTGGGACATCTGTGAGAATGCGAAGCCTCCAAGATGACGCCAAACATGAAACCAATCATTGGTACTCCAACTTCACATCGAGAAGGACCCGTAGTTTGTGCTTGCGCTCTGTATCTGAGACCGAGCAGTCTCGCGAGATTCCCAGGGCACTACTTCACAGTCAGGTTCCATGCGCCACCGACGTGCTCACATTTCCAGCGTTCGTACCATCTCCCGTGGTCCTGAAGGTGTCTCTGCTAGTGGTGATCTGACTGATGCGTGCGATATCGCTGAAGAAAAGATGGAGTCACGTCAAACGGGATATAGGTGACATGGTTGGGCCTCGCCATCAACGTGGGGTTCTGGATCTGACTTGGAAGCTCTGGTAATGTGATGGTCTGCATGGTGGGTGCCATCGCGCTATCCTGAGACTCCAATCAGTTCAAAGAGGCTTGAAACGCATGGACAAAGTCGAGATCGATGACGTTGACCTCTGAGAAGACTTCTACTCCCCTGTTCTCCACATCCACTTGATCACGCTGCAATGCCCACATGGACAAACGACCGATCTTACAACTCTTGTCACAGTTAGCAAGCGTATGAGCGTCTTCCACCTGGAGCACCGAAGTTGCCACTGGCACCGATCACTGGCGTGATACCGACCATCCCCAAGAGCTCGGCGCCATTTTGGGACGGAAACACTGGCTTGAATTGGCTCTTCATGGACACTGCTGCATTGCAAACGAGTTGACCGAGTGACACGTTCTCAACGGATTGAAGTAGTCCATGGCCATGCCATTCACCAGGTTGACCGTGACGCCTGTCTGCATGGTCTAGATCAACATCGATGTTGCCTCATAGGTCAGCGCAAGGTCCAAGTCGTGGATCACTGGTCGAAAAGGCACGGAAAGGGAACACGCGCAGTTCCGCATGCTTTTGTTGCAGATGCTTCAGTGCGTTGTTGCGTTTTGCAATGGAATCGAGATTCGTGACGGCTTCGTCTCAGACTTCGAACTCAAGTTGGCTCAGACCGCTTTCAGTGATCAGCTCGTCCGAGGTGTTGTTACGGTTGTCTTCACTGAGTTGAAGCCATTCATGCTGTTCCATGACCGAGGTGATCGCTGTGAGTCCTGGCAAGCGGTTGCCTTTGAGGACGGGAAGCTACTACCGATGTAACCCTGCAAAAAGCCCATTCTGAAGCTGACTGTGACTGCTGTCAGCGTCATTTCTGCCTTGGCATCGTTGGGGGTCGCTGATCAAATATCAACTGCTCCCGATCCTCCATCGAACACAGTACGGCATGAAAACCAAGCAACGATGATCTTCCACAAGTACCGGACATGCTTTCTCCGTTCCTCGATGGTGCTGTGACCGTGCGTGTGTGAGTCTGGGACCCATTCGAAGTACAAGCCGACCAACTGGACCACCCGAACACCCGACAGTCGACTGGACAAGTCGCGGATTCTGACAAGACCGGACATGCCTTGCCACCAAATCTGGGGGGAAGCTTGGGGGGGGGGGGGGGCACAGTCACCGTACGAGTGTCTGCCTTGATACCTTTCACACCACTGACTCCAATTCGATCCCTCGCAGTCTGCGGGAGCGCATTTCTCTTGGTTGGTTCGAAAAGCAGAAGGTTACTTCTCGACGTTCACGTCGTCACGACAAGATACTCCGTGCGATGGCACATGCCTGAGCGTCACACTCGGACCAAATGACACGACTTGACATTGCGCGTTGGGACAAACGCTGTGTTAAATGAGTTCGGGACAGTTGGGCGCCGTGGCATTTAACTGGAGTCACAATCTTTTGAACGGGTGATTTGATTCAGAAGGGACCGCATTGAGAGGCAAAGTGATTTGGAGGCAAAGGAGGATGTTGTCGCGTTTTGGTGGCGAATAGATGCACTGGTGGCTCGCATGTGGACCAGGCTTCCCAGTCCATCACGATGCAATCTGAACCTTTGCACGGGTTGGCATGGTAGCTTGTGGCTGGGTCACTCGCCGACACAGTGTCGACAGACCCAGTACCCAGCCCGCCGATCAAGAAGAGAGAGGGAGTCTGGTAGATCATGCGTCTGATTCCTTGACAATGGGAGTCGCCTTGGGTCGAAGATCGCATGCCTTTGAGTCATCTTGCAGTTGTCTTTGGCTTGTTTATGGGGCGTCCTTGGAGGTCAAATCGGCTCTAAAGTCCCTTTAGAGAAGTGGCGTGGTGGGTCGACCATTCCACGGGCCTCTGATGGAGGGAAGACAAGAGATCGCGGATCCAGATGAAATGTCAGGCTCAACAGCTGACCCCAAAGCGGTTTCGTGTTGAAGCTCAGATTGCGGCAGTGTTTCGCATTGGCATCGGATTGGATTCTGGACCTTTGTGCTATGTCTGGCGTAGATGTCAATGAGCTCCCAGAGGATGTATGGAAGTGCTTTCTCTTGGGTGATTCTGGAGTCGTCCAGCGGCGTCAACCACTTCACCAGTTGGGAGAGCGAATGATTCAATGCTTGATCATTGTGCCCAGATGCAGATATTCAGATCAGACCAGCCAGCAGTCGTCCAGAAGCAAGTGCTGTTCATGATGGTCCAGCACTTGTTGCGTAGACGGGGAGCAGCAAAACCACAACACCGCAGAGATGTGCACCAGTTGACATTGAAGTTGCCGCAGCAGCTGCACAAGGTCCCACCCCGTTGTTCCACCGCCCTTTTTAAGGTGCTGCATTTTTGCCGTTTTGGCCCAGTGTGCTGTGTTTGTGACGCGCAATCTCGCTTCCAGCTGGTTTGAAAGAACGCGCCACCCTCCACTAAACAAGTCAGCGGACAAATCAGTTCCATTCGTGGTGTGAAATCCTGTGTCTTCTTTGCACAGTACTCTACCATCCACTTTGAAGATCTGCAACTGTGGAAGACTCGGATCAACCAGCGATTCGTGACGTTTATCGTTTGGTTTGGGTGAAATGCTGTCGGGTCAGCGCTGCAAAGCTCTCATGGCAGTCACGAGAACTCTGCGATGGATGAGCACTGTTCGTTGTTCATGCTGAGGCTGTTCACGAGTGCTCCGGGTTAGTACTCCCGCTTCGAGGTGACACACAAAACTGAAGATCCTTCCTGTCCCATGCACGCGGCCAAACTGTACACTTGGGAGTGGTGGAACTGGATCTGCAGGTGGCGCAACTGCCAGTCACCAAATTTGAATTGACTGTGAGTGTTCGCGCTGCAGTCACGCTACTATGTGCAGAGACCTGAGTGCGTTCTTACCCCGACATTGGGTTGGTGAGTTGGACTCGCCTTGCTTCTCCATGGATAGCCGGTTAGCTATTGTGATGTGCACCAGCAGGTCTTCAACTTCAACTCCCGACGGCTCTCAAAGTTGTGTGGCGCGCTGGACTCTTTCGTTCCTTCTCACTTTTCAATCCGCCTTCTTCAGCCAACAACAACAACAACAACAACAGCAACTACTACTCCACCCGCGATCATGAAGCTCTCCAGTGTTTTCTTGGTGGGTCTCTCCACGGCGCTGGTCACGGTCGCCTCTGCTACACCGCTGTTCGCGCCATACCAATACTACTGGTCCGTGGGCAACTCCCAATACTACATCAAAGACCTCAATGACGTCAAGACCAAGACACCATTGCAAGCCGTCACGCTCGCGTTTGTGATCGGCAATGTGGCCAACCAGATGGCCGACGATATCCCCAAGATGATTCCTCAGATCAAAGACTTCCAGGCTTCCGGTCGTCAAGTCATCATCTCCGTGGGTGGTGCCAATGGCCCGTTTCTTGAAGATATTCTAAGCGAGACCGACCTCTTCAACAGTTTGGACTCTCTGGTAGCCCAGAGCGGTGTGCGATACCTCGACTTTGACGTTGAAGGAGCCTCTGTGGCCATGCCTGCATCCATCGCCAAACGCAACAAAGTGCTCGTAAAACTGCAGCACAAGTATCCAGATCTTAAAGTGTCGTTCACGTTGGCTTTGTGGCCCGCCATCCATCAAGGAGATGCCGCGTTGACAAATGACGCCGTCAACTTGGTCAAGCAAACTGTCCAGGACGGTGTCAAGATTCATGTTGTGAACGGCATGGCCATGGACTATTACTCTCCGTTGCAGGGTGTTTCGCTGGGCCAAATCGCCTGTAATGCCGCCGTTTCCATCAAGAACCAACTCAAACCCATCTACCCTTCCAAAAGCGACGCAGAACTCTTCACCATGGTCGGCATTACACCGATGATTGGCATCAACGACAACGCTGCCGAGGTGTTCCAAGTCGAAGACGCGCGCACCATGGCACGTTGCGCCAAGAGTTACAACATTGGACTCGTCTCGATGTGGGCACTGCAGCGCGATCAAGTCGGGCGAGGCAGCACTGCTCTGTACTCGGGTGTCAACACCAACAACCTCGACTTTGTCAACACCATCAGCTCCACTCTCAAGTGATACTGCATGAGTTTTGTGTTGCTTTTTGCATGTGTCATACGTATGAATACAGTTCTTCGTCGTTTGCCGGCTGATCGTTTAGTGTCTGCACCTGTCATTTCACCTACATGTTATCTATTGGTTGACAGATCTACCTCACGCCGTGTGAACGCGTTGAAGTCGTCGTTTGGCTCGACGAAGCGCCACGGCCAGAAAATCATGTGATAAGTCTTTGTCCTGTGCCTCTTCTTCCGACAAACTGTCGTGTTGTTGGTCTGTTTCTGGATTGTCGTGGCGCTTCTTCGGAGTGCGACTGCCACTTCGGCTACGGCTGCGACTGCGGCCGCGACGTTCCGAATGGACTTGCTCTTCTTGTTCTTCACGTTGATTGTCGCTTGGGTCGAGCTCCACGATAAGGCCGTTCTTATGAAGCTTGGGGTTTTCATGTTGTTGTGGCTCTTCGTCGTCATCCTGTGCTTCTTCCTCCTCGTCCTCCTCTTCCTCTCCGTCGTCTTCTTCGTCTTTTTCCTCGTCGTCATCATCTTCTTCATCCACTTCATCAATGGTGCTCAGCTCCTCGTCCAGAGTGTTGGCGAAACAACAACCGGACAAATCCTGCTCCAGCGAAGCTGTCTGATCAACGAACGCTGCTTTTATCGAATGTCTATCACCGCGAAAATGTGAGTGTCTTCTCGACTGATGCAGACAGGGGTATTCCTCACCCGTTGTTGGCCTCAAATTGATCCGAGATATCATCATCTTCATCTTCCTCCTCCTCGTCCTCCTCGTCTCCATCATCACCATCATCATCATCATCTTCTTCTTCTGCTTCGTCATCTGCTTCTTCAGCCTTCTCTTGTTCCTCGTCATCTTCAAGGGAAAGCATCTTGTTGATTTGGTTTCTTGCGTCTACATGTGCTTGTTGGTTGGAGCGTTCCAATGCATCAATCTTGTTCTCCAGCGATCGAATGGACTCCTGGAAAAACACGAGCTCTTGCTTCATACAAAACACTTGAAATTCCAGCCGTCGAATCTTGTCTTGCTGGAGTTTTCCGGTGGTTGGATGCATTCGTTTCTTCAAGAAGAATCAAAGTAAGGCAAACTGGGAACCAACAACAAGAGCTTCGGCCACCAAACTCACCTTGGAACTTGCAAAAAGACCCGTCAACGCCGAAGGAAGTCGTCGAGTGTACTGGCGCTTGAGGCGACGAAGCCATTGGTGGCAATGGAAATGCACCAACTGCACGATAGCAAATTGCATCGGCGACTTGGTGAGCAGATCCATCAACAACTCGAGCAACAGGCACGATTGGACTTTGACACTGGACGAGAGCTCGAGCACTCGGAATGTGAGCGAGTGGTTGAGCTTTTCAAAGGCCAAAAAGTGTTGATGACGGAGAATTCGCAACGAGTCTTGTTCCGTGATGGCACAAGATGCTGTGATCAGTTCGGCTTTGGCTTCGACACCATGGTAGACGGACCAGATGGAAGCCGGCGAAGACAGCGTTGGCGAGGAGATCGCCGCTGGAGAAGCGCCACAGTGGTGAGCACCATCTGAGGCTACTTCTGCTGCTTCTCCGTTGTCTTTTGGCGGTTGCTGTGGCTTGCAGTCTTCTTGTTCTTGCGCCATCGCTCGCCGCACAATTGAAACTTCCCGTCGACCCATCCCAGCTTCCACGTGAAGGTGTTGTGCCCTTTCGGGTCCCAAATACAGTACTGATACTACGAGATACCGGTAAACAAAACCTCTACAAGATGGTATACCTCGGTGAATACAAGTGCCTGGGACATATGGTATTCCAACCAGCTCGCGAACCTGCCAAAGGTGGTCAACTTCAACTTGAGCCTTTCTCCAGATGCTTCCATCCCCTGCTTGGTCCAACAGGCTCATGTCCACCTGCTCTGTGAATGTCGGACCGATGGTGTCCACGTTCTTGTAATCGTAACCCCATTTGCTCGTCTTGGCGCCAGAGTCCCAGAAGATCACGATTTTGCCCCGCACGTCCTTCATGTGAATGTCTTCCATGGCCAACTTGCCATGCTGAAACCATCGACTGCGTTTGGTGAGATAATTGTCTTCGACAAACCCCTGAAAGTCCTTTTTGATCCTCTGTGAACAAACCTTTGATCCACAAATGGGGCCCTTGCCATCGTGTTCGTGGCCCAACCGCATGAACACCGCTTCACTGGGGTTGAACCTCAGAAACTCGTAAATCCCATCCTCTGCTTCGCCAAAGCTCATGTCCAAATAGATGTCACGATGGTACATGCAGAGTCTGGGATCCTTGCCAGCACATTGACCAACCCGCATGTCGAGAAACCGAATGCCGCGTTGCAGCTGCTCTGTGATGTTGGACCACTGGGTCTGAGCAGGATCGTTCACGCGGATCGCGCAGGAATCGTGGGTTCCCGGGATGATGATGTCTTTGAGCAGCACGTCATTGCGAATCGATTTCATCCATTTCGCCGTGTCGATCGCTTCTGCTGGTGCTGTCGTGATGCCTGCGATCAAGACAGCGACAAGTGCGAGAGTGGGGAACTTCATGGTGGCTGATCAACTGTGGGTGAATGGCCTGTTGAGAGAGCTGTGAGTTAGGTTGACTAGGAAACTTTGGAGGAGAGAGGCTGCAAACTGAATAGTGAGAGAGTTGTTGGACTATGATCACTCACAGCTGAGTATTGTTGTGGCCCACAACAAAGAGTATCTGCATCCATCAGTTGGTGTTTGTTGAACTGAGCGGTCGTATGATCATATCACGCCAACCCCAGCCACCAATTCCAGTCAACAGATGCTGGCAGGTTTTATACAGACCTGTGGCATGTTCCAGATAACAATGCCGTTGCATGTATAGTAGTTACCCAGTCTCCAAGCTATTGCAGCGAAAAGCATGACGTGGTCGTGACCAAAAGCGCCTCAAAGAGCCAGGAACAAGTCGGAAACGTTGTATGGATGTTCAACGTGATCTAGGTGACAGGAGGGTGAATGTTAAACCTTGGCCAAACATTAGAGTCACTCGTTCCGGTGTGTGTCGTACTGTAGTCAGTGAATCGCCTGCTGGCAGTTCCGACTCGCGCGTCTTGTCTTGGGGCTGTGTCAGATGACATGGACCTCACTAGGGAGGTTGCGCGTTCGTGGCTTTAGTTCAGAGTAAGCTCCATGGCATGTGTGTCTACAGTCCTCACCATGGCTTGAATGCGCAAGAGCTTTGTTTACAACTGCTTGGATACCACAAACGTCAGCAGACCTCGTCTCTCATGATAGCTTGCCGACGATGAACTCCACCTTGCAAAGACGAATCATTGAACGGGGCAGGTTCCGTAGTGGTTTCATTTGTACAAACAAGAGAGGATAGCGTTGCTTTTCTTTTCTTCATGCAATTAACACTCCAAAGGATTGCGAGGTGAGAACCCCCAACTACTCGAACACAAAGTCTTTTTGGCAGCAAGTCTACTTCTTATAGAAGGGTCCATTCAGCTCCAACATCTTCTTGATCATGTCGTCGTGGGGAACGTCCATCGAGATGATGCCTTTGGTCTTGGGATTGGAATTGAGATAACCCTGCACTTTTGGATTCACCTCGTCTGCGTCTTTCTTGGGTACCTTCAACTGGCGGAATGGCTTACGCGACCAGGGGTTCGTGAACGTGATGGAGGAGAGCACACCGGACGTTGGGTTCTCAAACCATCCCGACACACTGGTCGCCTTCTCGGCGCGCTCTTTGAAGGTTTTAAACAGTTCGTCCGCGTCGTCGAACTCCCATCCGTCGCGGGTGTCCACGTTCTTGTAATCGTAACCCCATTTGCTCGTCTTGGCGCCAGAGTCCCAGAAGATCACGATTTTGCCCCGCACGTCCTTCATGTGAATGTCTTCCATGGCCAACTTGCCATGCTGAAACCATCGACTGCGTTTGGTGAGATAATTGTCTTCGACAAACCCCTGAAAGTCCTTGAGGAGTTTGCCGCATGCTTTGGTCCCACAAATGTTGATCCCACCATCACGCTCATATCCCAACCGCATGAACACCGATTCGCTGGGGTTGACCCGCAAAAACTCGTAGATCTCGTCCTCTGCTTTATCAAACTTCATGTCCAAGTCGATTGGTCCATGGAACATGCATAGTTTGTTCTTGTCGCTCTCACAGGGGCCCACCCGCATGTCGAGATATCGAATGCCGCGTTGCAGCTGTTCTGTGATGCTGGACCACTGGGTCTGTGCCAAATCAATCGTGTGGATCGCGCACGAATCGTGGGTTCCCGGGATTATGATGTCTTTGAGAAGCACATCGTTACGAATCGATTTCATCCATTTTGCCGTGTCGATCGCTTCTCCAGTGCCTGCGATCAAGACAGCCGCGACAAGTTCGAGGACGGAGGTCTTCATGGTGGTTGATCAAGTGTGGGTGAATGGCTTGTTGAGCGAGCTGTGAGGGAGGTTGACTGGGATGCTTTGAAGGAGAGAGGCTGCAAATTGAATAATGAGAGAGATGATCGGCGTGGATCACTCAAATGTGAATACTGTTGTGGCCCACATCGTGCTTTGCTTCCATCCATCTGTTCGACAGAGTGAACATGCGATACCAAAAAACAGACATACTTCACTCAACAGATGGCCGGCGCTTTGTCATTTGAGTGTCTGCGTGAGTTCTTTCGTTGTAAAAGCTTGAAGAGTGACGTGGTCAAGCGCCGATTTAACCACAAGAGCCTCAAAGAGTCCAGAAGAAGTCGGAAAAGCTGTTTACATGTTCAACGTGACGTGAGGTGTTCGAGTGGTGAGTGTTAAACAGCAGCCAATCTTTAGAGTCGAAAACTCCTGTATGGAGTCATACTGGTGACGCTGGATCGGCTGCTGGCTCTCCCAACTTGGATATTGCAGTGTTGATAAGACAGCCACCATGACGTTATTCACGAGACTCCAGATGGTCAAGAACTTCATTAGGTGGTCATTGTGCTGTTGGAGGTGGAGCTTTGATACTTGTCGAGGGTCGGTGGGTCAGGTCTGCGTCTCGTGCATCTGCATAGGAGTTTCGTGGAGTCATTGGCTGATCCGGCTCGTCGTGAGGTGGAACGTTCTCGTGATGATTCTCTTTGTCTTTCGGAGCTCGGCACATGGTGCTCGGCGTTGGCACTTGGACTGGAATCTCTGCAGGGAGAAGCCCTGTTCTTTTTCCACCATCTTCGCTTAGGTAGTCGGATGCTCCCATCGTGTTGCGCACGAAGTCGTACATGAAGCCAAGTCAAAACTTGAGGAATTCCCATCCAACTCACGGTACTCTTGTGACGGTAGTGTCGTCATCTAATGAATCGTCGTGCAAGCAGTAAGAAGTATCCGAATAGGACGTCCAGTACTCGAGGATTCGAGGTCAAGATCCCATCGTCCAAAAAACTTCTCATCCGTCTCGCGATCGACTCCACGGTAGTACTGTACCCGAGTTCATCTGAGATTCGATCTTGAATGATCCACGAAGCCATTGTGCCCAGCTCCATTGGGGACGCAGATGTCGATCCCATTCTCGTGCATCATCCAGTTTGAGCTCCACGAGTGGTTTCGGCATGCATCAGGCAGCTCGTTTCCATGGAAGCACAAGCGTCTGCGAGTGTCACAGCGGATTGTGTGAATGGAGAACCCGCCATTTTTATCATATTTCTAAACAAATCCATTTTGGAAGGGTACCACCTGTCACAGTTTGTCTGGCAAAATGCAATCTCAAAGGTACCGGTTTAGGGCCAACCGTCTGGGCCGTGTCCAGTCCGGGAGCTTTGGACGGGAGTGAAGGTCTCCACTTACCCTAGCAAAATGCATTCTCAGAAGTCAAGCCTCCATCAGGACATCCTAGTTATCCATTTATAGAGGGAATCAAGAGTCAAGGAAGCAGACTGACAGGTTGCGAGTCCGGTGCCTTGACTCTTGATTCTCGATGGTAGTCGTGCTCAGCGTGACCAGCTACCCTCAGGAAGAGGAAGAGAAGAAGAGGAAGAGGACGCAGATGACGGCAACCAATGCTGTAAGTCAACAGGTCAAGACCATCGTGGCAGTATGCGATTGTAGAGGTCAACAGATGTGAGTAATTTTGCCTTTGGCTCTGGAGGTGGGTGAAGGTCAGGTGGACTCTTCAAGGGCCGCCAGGGACGAGCCACGCTCCATCATGAGACGACTGGGAGAGTGAGGACGTTGTTGCTGGTCGACTCGCATTCATACCAACCTTTTCACTTCCCCATCGCCACCGCCACCACCTCCCCACCACCAAGCGACCCACCGCGCAACGCGCAACGCGCCAGAGTTCATCAAAAAGTCTGCAAATGGCTCGCTTGCCATCCAGATCTGTGTACTCGATTGCTCGCCTTCGTCGTCCCGAGGCAGAGCTGGTGGCCAACTGCTCGCGTTCGACTTGTGTTGATCAGGACGATGACGTCGAGTATTTCACAGAAAGAAGCTCCAGTCCAGCTGGAGTTGCACCAAACCCAGCAAGTGAGATGCCCCCATGGCCCACCCATCATCCCAAGCATACACTGAACGTGCAAGTGATCAACGAGGGCATTGCCCAAGACAAGTGGAGTGTGGTACAAGCAGCAGCAGCATCAAGACAACAGCTGATTTGCTTTGAGTTCTTTCTCCAAGCCGTCGATCATGGAAGTGTGCAGGTGCTTGGTGGTCTGGCCAGTTGCGCAGCAGAAGCGCTGTGTTTACACTCGATAGTGGAAGCAAACGATTGCCACCTGCTTCGACTTGCAACGACCAGAGAAAACCACGTCGTCGTGGAGCTGCTGCTTCGCTGGTTGTCTCCGTTCTATCCGATTCTGCTGGTCAAAGGCATCCACGAGCAACAACTGCACCGCCATCTCGCCGCATTCCATGCGAATCCAATCACCAGTCATGGCATGGTGACCAAATTGTTTTATTCAGCCGCGCGGCATGGCCAAGTCCAAGCGATGAAAGTGCTGCGTCGATGGTCGCCCTGGAATCTGTTTGTGGATTCCTATGTGCCAGGTGCCATGGTTGTTGCTGCTGAGCATGGCCAGGTGGATGCTATGCATCAGATGGTGAACTGGTCAAGTGATCGCGTCAAGAAGCGGATAATCCAGGACATCATGGCCGATAGCTTTGTTGTGGCGGCGCGCAACGGCCATGCGGATGTGTTGAAAGCGATCCGTGGCTTCTGTGCGCAAGAGCAGTGGCATCAGATCATTGAGTCTCACGGTCACGGTATGCTCCAGCATGCATACCACCATAAGCATTTTGACGTCTGTGATGTGATTATTGAAGAGTCGCCTGCCCAACAGAGAGAGGCGACGATCCGGGAGTCGTGTGGATGGAACGCGTTTAGCAATGTTGTCTTCGACGACCATCTCCGTCAGATACAATTCATCATGCAATGGGCCTCAGAAGCAACCAGATGGGAGATGCTCTCCAGCTACGGGTTTCATGTGTTCCGCAATGCAAAGTCGAGCGACTGTGTGAATATGCTGCTGAACTGGGCACCAGACCAGGAGAAGCAGCAGCAAATGATCCAAGCCAATGACTATTGGACCTTCAGGCAAGCTGCCGGCGCCGGTTGCGTTGAAGTCGTGCAAGCAATTGCAGCGGCGTGTCGGGACGATGGTGCAAGAGCCGAGATGCTCCAATCACAGTCGTACTCGGCTTTTGAATGTGCCGCCAAAAATGGGCATGTAGGCGTAGTTGAAACTCTGCTTCAGGTGTGCGCGGAGGAAATGCGGCTTAACATGATCAAAGCCAACGAGTTCGCAGCATACAGGTGTGCGGCGGAAAACGGCCACCTGGATGTCATGAAGGCGATCGCGCGTTGGATCCCCGCCGAATCGAGAAGGCACGCGGATTTGATGGCCATCCAAGCGGCCAAAGAACATGGACAACACCTAAACGTGATCGAAGCGATCACGGCATGGTCCAGATAGCTGAACGACCTGCAACGCTTCATTCAAGTGAATAGTTCTGGTGTGCTTACGCAGATGTCGCTTCATCAAGGCGAAAGATTACAAAGTGTGTGTGGTGGCGTTGGAACAAGGGCAAATGCGGAACCATCCCGTTGGAGAGAGAGAAATGTAAAGATTGCTTCTGCTGCTTCTGTTAAGCCCCGAGGCAGTCCGACAGCAAGTCTCCTACCTCCTACAGACGAAGCGAGTAACCACTTGAGGAATGGTAGTATCCGCTCATGTCTTGTTGTTGTTGTTGTTGTTGTTGCGCTTGCAATGGTTGAGGTGTTTTGCCAGGAATGGAGCGACTTGGCGCAGCCGCAGTGGCCAGATTGGCCGACGGAATGGGCGGCAAGTCACCGGCAACCAACATGGACAGCACGTCGCTCTTCTTCTCATTTTCGGCACGTTTGCGCATGCGACGACGCTGGTTTTTGGTCAGTTTCGCCAGCGAGGGCGTTCCACCGACCGGTGCCGACGGCTTACCAGGAAGAGATGTCGGTGCAGTAGGCTCTTCAAAGGGTGCAACGTTGCCGTCATTGTTTTCTTTGCCTTCCGCACCATGGTGCTCTGCGTTGGAAGTGGCATTGGACTTCTTGGCGGAAGACGACGCAGAAGTAGCCGCATTGGTCTCGTAGGAAGCGTGTCTTCGCTGCTGGAACTGGATCTGCTGGGCCACCAGTTCCTTGACTTTGTCCTCCATGATGCTCTTCACCGCCGTCACTTCGTCGCATGGACCCTTCAGGGTCACGTGGTTGTCCTCACGACGAATGTCAATCACAATGTTGGGGAATTCTTTCTGCAACGCGCGAATGTTGGCGCCGCTCTTGCCGATCAAGGCACCGACCACAGTGCCATGGGCTGGACCATCCGCTGCGGGCAGAAGCACTTTTTCCACCACAGCCGAAGCCAACACTTCTTCAAGTTTGGCCTGCAGTTTCTCGCGCTCTTCCGTGTTGCCGCTGTACAACTTGATGCTTTCTTCGTCGTCCAGCACGTGAATTCCCACGTTGGACGAAGAAGGCTCCTTGCGAAGCATGGTCAAAACCAGGTCCACCAGCTCCTTGGGTACCTTGGTCACCACGGTCTTGGCTTCATGGGCAGCAACCAGCTCCAAGACTTTTTCTTTGGCATTGGCCACGATTTCTTCACTGGCACCCGAGATGGACAACGTGCGATCACTTTGTGGCGAAGCAGTATTGGCAGGGGCCAGTTCCAGTCGCGCCGTGGTGTCCGTCGAGAGCTTGCGAATGGTTTCGCCGTTTTTGCCGACTAAAATGGGCACCAGCCATGCCGAAATGGGCACTTCAATGTGCAGTTTGGACCAGTTCTTCAACTCTTTGTGCAACGCATCCACCACGGCCTTGGTGTTCGCCTTGGAGTCGGTAAACACCTTGAGCGACTTGGTCGAAGCCAAGGAAAAGCACGCATTGTACTTGGCGTTCAGCAGCGGCAGGCACTCGTACATGTGAGCAATCGCCGACAACGACACGTCTTCCAAAGTGGCAAAGCAGTCCGGAAAGTAGAATTGCAGTACTTTCTCCACCGCGCTTTTGGCTTCAAACACTCGTTTGGGGCTCGACCCTGCGATGCGAATAAACTGTTTGTTGGCGTCGTGTTTGCGCACGCGCAATTCGCAGTTAGTTTGGCGGCAAATTCGTTGACCGTTTTCATTGAGTTTCAACGAAGCGCTGGGCGTCGCTGCCTTGGGCGAACTGGGTTGTTGGTCCTTGGCTTTGCTTTGTTCAGTCAGCACACCAGTGAACACAAACGACGGCAGCTTGATTTGTTCCATGAAGTGGCCATCGGGGCTCACCAGCATGTCCAAAAAGCGCTTGAGCTTGCCAATACCCAACGCTGGGCCACGGATCTTTGCCGTCTTGCCATCGTCCACAAAGCTCACTTTCATGCCGGAGCCACCTTCCGCCTCCAGTTCGCTCAGTCGCAACGCCACCGAAGGGTCCTTGAGCAACGTGTGAAAGTTCATCTTGTTCTCCGGCACTTTGACACTTTCAATCACTGGTGTTTCACGAAGCGTCTTGAGCACAAAGTCAACACACTCTTTCAAGACTTCCTGGTTGGGTGCCTTGATGCGCACTTGGCCGCGGGTCGGGAAGGCATCAATGGTGGCTTCGGGGTGGGCTGCACGGATCGTCTTGATGCGCTCACCCTTTTTGCCGATCAGACAGCCGGTCGCGAAGGCGTCCAGCTGCAACAGTTCCCGGTTCTGGGTCTGCAACAACTCGTCAAGTGCCGCCGACACGCTCTCGAGCTGTTCCTCCGTGCCAATCACTTCCAACTCGGACACACGCTCCGAGTCTTGAGCAGCATCAGTTCCTGCGGCGCCGGCTCCGCCACTCTGTAACACACGCAATTTCGCACCGGTCTTCTCCTCCAATTGGGTGATGGTTTCGCCCTTGCGACCGATGATGGTTGGCACTTCATCGTTGTCAAGCGGGATGTATCGAACGTGGTGCGCGTCAGCGACTTCTTCCAGCTGTGTCTTGGCAGTGGAGACAGCTTCGGCGGTGCCGGTCAGCGTGATCTTCACTTGAGCCGACTCATCTTCAGCCAGCAAACGCTTCTTGGTGCCCGTGGGATTGCTGTTGTTGGCGCCGCCGGTATGCTGCGATGGAGGCAATTGGATCTTGCAACCAGTCGCAGTCTCAATCTCGTTGAGTTTGGCCCGTTTGTTGTTGACCAGAATGGCAATGCAATGAGGCGAAGTGAACAAGAACGAGCGCTGGTTGTTGGCAATGATGTCCTTGATAGTCTTCTTGGCCTTTTCCACTTGGGACGAAGTCTCGCCAAACACACAGACGTAGTTGCCCTGAATGTCGATGCGCACTGGGAGCTGCTTGGTGTGCGAGCGCTTCCCGGGTTTCTCAACCACCACAGGCGTGTCGTCCCCGGCATCCTCGTCATCTTCTTCGTCCGGTTGTTCCGTGCTGGTCGCGTCCTCACTAGCCTTCACAATGCCCGAACTCTCTTCCTCAATCTGGCGGATTCGCGAACCTTTCTTACCGATGATCAGACTCAACACATGGGGTTCCACTTCCACCAACCACGTGTGATTCTCAAACTCGCGGATTCGCTCTCGCAGGGCTTCTTCCATGGCGTACAGCTGCGCCTTGTTGCCAATCACATGCAGCTTTTTCTGGTTCTTCACCACCTTGATGCGCGCTTCGGAGGCGTCCGTGCGCAGCAACTTGAGCTGCGCCGCCTTGTTGGCCATCAAGAACTCGGCAAAAAAGTCAAACTTGAATTGCTCGTATTCTTCGCTGAAAATGCGACGATCGCTGACGCAAAACTCTTGTTCGCGTTGCTTTTGGTCTTCAATCAGCTGCAAAATGAACTTTTTGGCCATTTCCACCGACTCTTTGGGGCCACAAATGCGCACCGTATTGCACACCTTGTCAATGTCCACCGACGCGCCCGTGTCTTCCATCAACTGGTTGATGGTTTCGCCCTTTTTGCCAATGAGCTTTGGCACAATCTCCGCTGGAAGCGCCATCTCCGCTTTGCCTTCGACCAGTTCCTTGATGGCTTTTTCCAGTTGTTTGATTTTCATCGGCGATGCAAACGAGGTGAGCACCCCGTCGGCCTTGTTGATATCAATCTTCAGACCCAAAGTCTGCTCCAACTCCTGCAGATTCTTGCTCTTCTGGAATAACAACATGCGCAGCGTATCGGGATGCAACCCGATCGATTGACTGGTGGCCAGCGTGATGTTTTCAATCATTTCTTTGGCCAAAAGGGTGTTTGCGGGGGTACTGGTGACGCGGACAATGTTGTTTTTGTTGTCAATGTCCACCAACACGCCGCACTCTTGTTCAATCTGCTGCACTTTGGTGAACCCGCGGCCAATCACGGAGCCCATACGGTCTTCTGGCACCTGCACCTCAATGCTCACAAAGTCGGTCGCCGAGCACTGTAGTTCACAAGACAATCTCGGTCAAACATGCTCCACAGTGGAGTTCTTGCCAATATCCACAAGGAATCAGGATTCACCCACCTTGAGCTTTTCCGCGAGCGTGACTTTCTTGATGGCGCTCTGCAATTGCTGGATTTGCTCTTCCAACGACTTGTTGAGCTGAAACAGGTCGTTGCGTTCTTTGCGCATGGTGTCAATGGTTTGCTGAAAGCTCTCGTACTCGCGCACTTGGGTTTTCTTGTCTTTGAGCAATTGCAATTCGCGCAAAATGTACTTCTCGTCGTTGAGCGACATGGAAGTGGTGCTGCGACGCAATTCCAACTTGTCCATTTCTTCGGCAATGCGTTCTTCCGAGATGTTGGGGCGTTTCGGTGGGTTCTTGAACGCCAGGCGCAATTGCTCGTCTAGCTTTTTGCCTTTGGTCTGTGGTCCCCACAACGGCATCCGCATCCGCATCAGCATCAGCATCCGCATCAGCATTTCCCCATGGTCACTTTCAACGAGGGTCCATGGCGTCGGCCTTCTCCGACATGGACCATCATCTAGTAATCGATGCCACGTACCGCATTGGCCTCTTTGGTGGCGATGATCTCTTCGAGACGACGCTGCATGGGTGCCAAGAGCTCCAGATCCTTTGGAGAAGTCGTCGACGCACTCATCTCGTTGCGACGTTGATTGCTTATCAACCAGATCTTTGCAAAGCGTTGCAAAGCCCAAAGAGGAGAAGAAGTGAGTGGAAGCTTTGGAGCAAATCTTACGCGCGGAAGGGCTCGTTTTGATCTGGGGTGGGGACGAGACAAGCCCACGCGGGTCCTACGGGTCCGCCCACGGGTCTGCAACCCACCCACTACCACCAGGAAAAACATAGGAACACCCAAACGGGTCAGAACCCATGGGTTGTGCTCATATCTAGAAGATTTCGACCCGTTTTGGGGATGGCTTGTCAACGTGCAGTCCAATTAGTAGCCCCCTCTTCTTGAGCTCTTCAAGGGATCACATGGTGGTTGCCTTGCTGTGGAGGGGCCCCACTCAACATGGCGGCGAGTCCTCGGATGTTGTGTATTTCTCCCATGCAGGCGCTGTGTTCCATGCCTTCGCGCACTTGGAAGCTGTGGCACATGAGCAGCTGTAGGCTCGTCGTCTCTATCGCCAAGTTTCATGCGCCTTTGGATGTATGGCAACATGGCACGTCCATCTATTCAGCCTTGAACGCCTGGTGATTCAGTTTCTGACAATGCCATGATCACTTGCTGCTGAGCCCATCTACTGACAACTGCGATTGAAAAGCCGTCGCTACGCCACGCAGCCAACACTGGTTCTCTAGTGCCTTTCTTCGAGCGCAACATGCCAGGATGAGTAATGGTTCGATCGATCTTACCGGCGGACATATCACCAGCCCACTATGCAATATTAGGAACCATGATCAACTGCCCGTTCCTCTATGATGATTTGGTCCAACTGTCTCTGAACGCTGTTGCAGGTCGCCCAGCTACGAATTGCTGCTCGGATCTTTGGACGGCTTACTCCTGCAAAGGTGGAACCAACAATGCCGGCGTTACGAAACGCATGGTAGTTCTTCGCTTGGATCATCTCGTTTTGCATTTGTGCACTGGATCTGCCAGCAATCACCTCCATCACGTTCCACCTGCTGTTTCCCGAAGCCACCCAAAAGGCCATGTAATCCTTCGCCCTGATCATCGCTTCTCTCGTTTGGTCATCACCTGCCCACCTCAACAGTTTCTCAAGGATCCCTACGCAACCGTGTTTGGCAGCGATCTGAAACACTGTGTGGTCTCGTTCTTGTGCTAATTGTTTCATTTCATGTGCTGTTGACCGAGCTGCAATAGCATCAAACACTGTCAACTGTCTCCACCCAGCGGCTTCTCGGCATGCTTCAAGGTCACCACCAATCCTCAGATCATCGGTGAAGCATTTGTCAATTGCATTCATCACTTTCACGTGACCGTCAATTGTCGCTGCCTTGTACAATCGGAAGTTGTCGGCTCTAATCATTTTGAGTCGCGTTTCATCGGAGAAACCTCCATGGGAGCCAAGTCACGCACCCAGATCACTTGAACTTGACCTTCTCGTGCTGCGCTTTGAAAGCCATTCTCCCAGTTGATGCTGTGGTTGTTCAATGCAGGCGATGAAAAGAAGCGACACATCGGCGAAAATCCAGGGTGAAGCTGTGTTTGATGAACAGCACCGACCTGACAGATGTGAACCAGAGAAGAAGAACCTCAAGATGTGATGATGGCCTTGGGCAATGGCCAGCCGGATCATTTTTGCCGTCCTTGGCGCTCACAAGGCTCTGCAGAACCCCACATTGGGTGGCCCAACTGGCCAATCCGTCCATCACCGCCACGCTGCCATGCTGCACTGCCATACGAAACACCTCCTAAGAGACCAGCAAATGCCTTGAAGGTGCGTCCTGTGGCACACGCCAGTTGTCTTCAAGGATCGCTTCTTGGAGTCTCGCGTCCATGAAATCTAACCACCGTGTTGATCGGTGTAACGAACCCCAGAGATAGAAAACCCCACAGATGGGCCAACAACGCAAATGCAAACAAACAAAACGACAAAAAGCAGAAAGCACGGCTCTAATCAGAAGACCCTTCTCTTTGAACTCATTTCAAACGTCCCAGAAACATCACAACTCGCTTTTGGCGGCCGCCGTGGGTGGCAACACACGCTGCAACCAGTCCTTGACGTCGTCCAGCTCCTGCATGCAGGCGCTGTGCTCCATGCCTTCGTACACTTGGAACTGCACGTCCTTGACGCCGTCCGCGATCAGTTTGGTCTTGGACGCTTGGCCCCATTTGAATTGCACGACCGGATCGATGTCGCCGTGGCACATGAGCAGCGGTACGTTTTTGGTCTCTTCCGTGAGTTGAAAGGCCTACAAGACACAGCGGAGTTCAGGGTCAGGTCAGCTAGATGGCCTGGTCAAGGTTACAAGTCCAACACAACACGTACGTTCATCTTTGGGATGTACCCCGACAGCACCAACACCCCGGCAATTGCTTTTTTCATCTGAAAGCCCGTGTACAACGACATGGCGCCGCCCTGGCTGAAGCCACCCAACACGATGCGCGAGTGGGGGATGCCCGCCGCCACTTCCTTGTCAATCAGGCTCAACAGCACTTCACGAGACTCTTCAATGCCTTCGGCTTGGTCGTTTTCGGTCTTTTCCAGCGATCGAATGTCGTACTGAAAGGAGGCATCCGGTCAGCCATCGAGAATCCACGACGAAAGCGACAACAGCAAAAATACCCTACCCAAGACGGCATGCGCATGCCCATGTTCAGCGTCACGGGTTTGGCCGACGCTACACTCGATGGTGTTTCATTTAGACCGCAATCACCATCACTTCCCAATCAATGGCAACGGAAGACATGATGCAGGCCAGGCAGGTTCTTACCGGTCGGCAACACGAATCGAACGTGCGGAAGCGACTGCGAGAGCTGCGCCATGGCGTCGGCCCAGCCATGAGCCGTGTCGCCCAAGCCATGGGTGAAGATCACCTGCATTCATCCGTCAATACACGACAGGAATCAGTCTCTTGGACGACGAGAATCCAAGCAAAGCAACAAAGCAGAGTATGGGAGAGTACGAGAGAGAGAGAGAAAGAGAGAGAAAGAGAGAGAGAGCACAATACCGTGGCCGTGGGATTGTTGGGTGTGATCTCAATGAGCCCCGTGCTGCGATCTTCCGTCACTTTGGCTTGCATTCTCGTCCAAAAGCGTCGACTGCCCGTGCGAAAGAGCGCTTGGGAGCTGCGTCTGGTCAACCACATCAAACCCAACAAGAAGTTCCAGTATCAGTTTCCACAGGACCCACCCTCTTGTGGGCACCACACACTGGATCCCCCTTTGGTATCCATTTCGGCAATGAAATAGAATGACATCGGATATCCAAATGCAGAGGTTCTTTCTCCAACTGCATCTTCACATGCCTTTTCCACCATGGCACACGACCAACCAGAGACGCCGACCTTTCGCAACGCCACGGAATCCTTGGCTTGGATCATTTCTTGGATCATTGACTCACTCGACCAGCCCACAATGGCCTGCATGGAAGCCAACTGGCCGTGCTCCGAAGCCACGGCAAATGCCTTGCAGTCGTTGGCCTGGATGACCGCCGCTCGTCGCTCCTCACTGCCGACCCAGTCCATGATCACCTGCATGATGTCCACTTAACCACAAGAGGCCGAGGTGGTGCAACGACGACATGCGACGACAAATGCTTTCCGCAGACTGCTACTACGAATTCTGGTGGTCAGCGGGTTGCAATCGTCTGAATATCATGCAGGAGATGATGGAATCGGCCACTGATGACGAAACGAGAGCTGAGATGATCACCGCTCAAGGGTATCGAGCGTTCGTCGACGCTTCGAGGAATGGGCATGTGCACGTCTTGGAGGCCATCGTGGGCTGGTCGAACAGGCAAGTGATGCAACAAATGATCCAAGCGGACGACTATGCAGGGTATCGTCTGGCGTATAGCGCACACATGCGGCAAATCCTTCACGACTGGTCCCGTGGCAAAGCTGTTCATGGTCTCAAAGCCGTCGCAAAAGCCATCGCAGCGTGGGAGGCGTGCACGCAAACGGTGGAGGTTCTCGGATGTTCGTCTGGCATCCGATATCCAATAGCTTTCGATTCGGTCATGTTCACTAGTCTTGAAGAACCGTTACTCTGCAAGTTGTACGAGGAGTACGAGCATGCGGTGAGAAGTCGTCGTACGGATGTGATGGATACCACTTGCAGCAGGGCCATGAAGCAGTTTGAGAACTGTGGGGACGCTGAGTTGTTCTACGGAGCTGCAGAGTGGGGGCGACTAGAAGTGCTGCAATCGATCCAAGCGCGGTCCACCGCCAAAGAACTGCAAGAACGAATCCAAGACATGAACTACCTTGTACTCCGCACCGCTGCGCGGAATGGCCACGCGGAGGTGTTGCAAGTGCTCCTGTCCTGGTGCAGCGAGCAAGTACAACGAGATACGATCGAAAAGGGCGACTGCTTTGCGTTCTGGTGGTCTGCTTCCCACGGGCGTGTGGACATCATGAAGATCATTTGGGACGGTGCTGGCGATAATGCAACGAGAATGGCGATGATCAAGGCGAACGACTACCAAGCATTTGTGTTGGCTGCTGAACACGGACGGCTGGGTAGTTTGGCGGCGATCGTTGGCTCGGCAAGCGATCAAATGGTACAAGAAATGATCCAGGCACAAGACTTCGCAGCGTTTCGACGAGCCAGTAACAGTTGTGGGCTCAATGACAGCTTCGACGGAGTCTGCCGTCGCAAAGTGCAGAAAGACATTCGCGCCTTGGCAACCCACGATCTGAAGAGAATCATTCAAGAAATAGAAGACGAATACTCGAGGATGCAAGAGATCCTGAGGCATGGACGTTGCGCTGTGAAATGTGCCGTTGCTGGTCTTGGCCTCCTTTCCATGGCTGACTTCCATTCCCTGGTAACTCGGGCCACACCAACGATCGTCAGGGGCATTGCTATTCTCCTTTGTCGTCCCTTCACATGGTTTTGAGTTGGAAGGCAATGTGGAACAAAGAATGTCGTCCGCAATCACCACAAGAGATTCCACGATGATGCGGTCACCTTGGGTGGATGCCGCGATCAAAGCATCGTAGTTTGTCATCTGTCTTGAGTGAAATGCCTGAGCTCGTCAGCTGACATTGGCAGAAGCGAGCAGATAACTGCTTAGCATGAGGCATATCCTGTGAAGTCGGCGAGTTCCGATGGCCATGTGCAGGAGTCCGTTCTGGTCTGGTCGATCTCAACCCACGCGCAGCACTTGCCATCGTGCAAATGGAGACAACTTCACAAAGAACCGACTGACGGAAAAAATGAAACAGAGCTGTTGTACCACTGTTGATTTTTGCCGAACGTCGACCTTGACCTGTCAGGTGCGGTGTCGAATGATGGTTTCTCCGACCCCATCATCAATTCCGAGTGGTGATTCACGCCAAAAACCATTCTCGGATTTGCCATCTACTGGACTGGCCCACTCACCAATATGAAGCGCCGCGGTCGTCTGAAATGACCCCACTCAAGTCTCCAAGAAAGACCTTGGTGTGGCAAACAAGCAATGGGCTGGAAGAGACAGGTGTTGATCAAGCCATCGCTCAAGACAACTGGGATGCCTTCCAAGCGGCTACCTCTGCCAGCCATCGAGAGATGATCCCCGACGAGTGTTTTCGCTTGGTGGTAGAGAACCACAGTGTGCAAGTGCTCGCTGGACTTGCCAGTTGGGCGGCCGAACGGCTTGGCTTACACTTGATGGTGGAGCAAGATGACTGTCAAGTGCTCCAGCTCGCGGCTTCCAGAGGCCACCATGTCATGGTCGACTTGCTGCTCCGCTGGATATCTCCGTCTACCCAGTTCTCTTGGTCAAAGGCATCCATGACCAACATCTTCATCGCCATCTCGCCAGCTTCCACGCGAATCCGATCTCCCATGAGGGCATCGTGCAAAGACTCTTTGACGTTGCGGCCTGCAATGGTCAGATCCAAGTGATGAAAGTGCTGCGTCAGTGGGCCGAGTGGAGTGCGGCCGACGACGCGTTTGCGTTTTTCACGGCCGCCCAGCATGGTCATGTGCATGCACTGGATCAGCTAATGCGCTGGTTCTCTGAAAGAGACCCCATGAGAATGACCATGTACCGCATGGGAGAACCCATGGAGTTGGCCGCGCGTAACGGCCACACGAACCCATCTATGGCTACTGCCCAGAAGAGTGGCGAGAAGAAATGATGGCCCGTTGTGAACGCGCCTTTGACTACGCTCGTGACCAGGGCCGCAAGGACGTCTGCAATACCATTCTCGAGTTGTCCTCTCTCGAGCAGCAACAGTCGCTGCTCTGGTCTTTCACCTCGATCTTCTGCGACGCCGTCGTCATGGGCGATCTCCGGACACTGCAAGCACTGATGCAATGGACCACGGAAGCAACCCGGCACGAAATGATCCAGTATGTTGTTCGATTCAATGGCTTTTCCAGAGCATCTGAAGATGGTCATTTGGCTGTAGTGGACGCGCTTCTGGAGTGGGCATCACCCGGTGATGAGTTGAGGCAGCAAATGGTCGGCGGATCCTGTCGTGAGGCATTTCGAATCGCTGTGAGAAGTGGATCTCTGGAGGTTCTACAGTACCTCATGGCATGTGCAACGACGCAGACGACCAGGGAAATGATCAGCGCTTATGACGGCGGGGCCTTTTGCGAGGCTGCACGTCTCGGCCACACAGAAGTCGTGAACGCCATTTTGGCGTGGTGTGCCGACGACACAGAACGAGGAAAGTTGATCGCAGGAAGGCGTTATGAAGCGTTTCGACAAGCCGCCGATGGAGGTCATGGTGGTGTGGTGGAAACGATGCTTCAATGGAGCTCGGAGGAGACTAAACTCGACATGATCAATACCTCCGAGTACCAGAGGTATCGATCTCTGGACCAATCGACGCAGAATCACAAGTGTTCCTGCTGCACTTCTCGATCGAGATGTCTTGGAACACGAAGCAGCCGTGCAGATTGGGTAGTTGATGGGGACTGACGAGATGGCTACTCGATCATGCTTGCAGTAAACGTATCGGAAGTGAAGACACTCACGGATGAGTCTGCGGAGTCGAGTCTGCGGAGAAGGGTCAATCCTTTCACCCCATAACTCTTCTGGGCAATACCCACTACGAATTGCGCGCCATTGTCGACAGCACCTGGTCTGTGAATCTAAGCAAGTCGAGGTGTGTACACTCGTCGGAGCACCACACAAGAATCGCCTCCAGCACAGCCAGGTGGCCGTTCCGTATCCGCCTGGATCATTTCCACCAATGTTCTCTCTCTCTCTCTGACATTTGCACACTCACGCGTTTACAGCTTCTAAGTGACCCCTCATAGCAGCCAGCGACGAAACCTGATTGACATTTGCTTTGGATCCGTCTCAGCTTCATTTCGTCCTTTGGTAAAACACCAACAAGGCCACATGCGGAGGCGCGTCTAGCCGTGCAAGACTGTGATTGCATCATCTCCGCTATGACTCTCTCGTCTTCGCAAGACGATGCGATCGCTGTAATCACTTCTGTGTGACCATATCTGGTCGGTATGACCTTGAGCTACCACCTCCCCATCGATACCAGATTCATGCCGGATGAGGACGTCTTTGCCGAGTTCATCGTGTTGTTGAGTCTGACGTGGTCCATTCGGTTGCGCATCGAGTTTGGGGTGTATCTCATCGGGCTCAAGTATTACAACTGGTGGTTTTCCATGTTGACCTCGCGCATCCGACTAGCCACGCTGCTTGCCGTCTATCGGATCCGACTGGCGTTCATCACTCAGATAATCGACTACAACCTCGGCCTGGCCAAGCTTATTGCGAGCTGTTTTGTCGGCACTTTGTGTGGGTTCTTGTCGGTTGGCGTTTGATATAGGGAGAACGCCTACTCGAAGGATGTCCTGAGTCGCATGATGACCGAGCGTCGTCTTGCACGCAACGTGTACGGTGGGCGTGGTCAACTGCAAAGTAGATAGCCCCACGCGGGGTTGGTAGCGGAAGGATGGCAGGCATTCACGATGGCAGAGTGAAACTACTGGTCTGTGGGTCGAAATGGATCCCCTGGAAGTCTTCCTGATCGGATTCCGAGATGGTGTGTCTGACTCCTGAGATCTTGCAGGAGGTTCAAACGCTTGACGACAAAGGAGCTTCAAGTGGTGCGCTTGTGCCACCGAGAGCTGCTCGTGTCACTCCAACGCGGTTGGGATTGTTGATGCGCATGTATGTCTCGAAGTAAGAGTGCTTGGGGGGTGACCACCAAATCCATATGGTCAGACGTGTACTCGCAAATTGTTGTCTTGACCTGCAAACCTTTCTCTCGTCACAACCTCGTTGGGGGTATTTCGGCACCTGAACTGCATGCTGTTCAGGTGTTCCGATTGTCTGAGGGTTCTTCATATATCGAAAAGAGCTCTGAGCAACCACACCCGATGCATGCGACGCTTGGCCAATGCATGGGCAAAGCAAGTTCTCGTCCTGCTTGGGTCAAAATTGACAGAAGAGAGCGAAACCAAGGTGGAATCGCAGCCGATGTTGTCTGAGTTGATGCTCCATAGAGACCCAGTCAGGATTGCTCAATAGAGAAAGAAGGAGATATTGCCGATGATCTCCGATTCAACGGCAGGTCAACACCGATATTCAAGCATGCATCGGCATTGGACCAAGGAAACCCAATCTGATGGTTTCACCAAAGGCGATTCATTGCGCTCTATCTCATCACATCACATGTAGATAAGACGACTCCAGCAGATCCGGTAGGCAGCAGCGAGTGGGCGCCTATTTGACGCCTAGACATCGCTAATAGAGCAAGAATGAGGCGCTCGAGAAAACCACTGAGCTACTCTTTTGATACCTTGACCTGCTAACGCGTACAACCATGGCGCTCAAGAAACAAAGCCACACGAATCATTTGGTACACCAGATCATGATCGATCCAGACAACCGTGCTGCGAGGGTTGGCGGACACTGAATGAAAAGCCCCGTCCAGTGGGGGCCGAGTTCATGGTGTTGTTGAGTCTCATGTGGTTCATTCGATACAACTCGGGTTGGGAACCTACGTGACCTCGCTCAAGCATTACCACTGCTGGATTCATCGTTTTGATTGGTGTTGTGTCTGATGCGAAAGTCGACTACAAACGATCATATTGATCAGCGTGGACTTTGGTTGAATGAATACCTGTTGCAAAGGATACTTTGCAGCCCTGCCTTGAGTGTGACCTGTCGGGCGTGCTTGGTCTACTACAAAGCGGGTGAGCTCACGGGCAAGTTCGCGGAAGCATGGTTCACTTTCAAGCCGAGTGGCCACGTCAACATGCTCGGGAGCGGTGAATCCTATGTCGGAGTTGCACCAACTCCAGAGGGCCGACAAAAGCTCTGCAAAAAGTGCACCGAGAAAACAACATCAATCCAGGTTCCTTCTGTGAGCCACGCGGCGTATGCAAAAAGGTTTCAACCTCGGTCAACCTCTTGAGGCCATTTGCTTTGTCCATTCTTGTCGCCCTTTTCTTTTTTCTTGCGATTCTTCGCGATGTGAACGGCATCTTTTGGATTTCTTGTACGTGTTGTTTGCAACATCTTTCACTGGGGTAGCAGCTGTGTCAACACACAACAGCTCAAGGGCAGTTACATCTGCAGGGGAACCATCCTATAGATCCTCTGCTGCGCGTTGGCAATCGCATGTTTTGGAGTTGAGTCTCTTGTATGAAGTGCGCCAGAACGAGTAGAGCCCGGTCGGATCGAACCATTTCCATGACGTTGACAACGGGTGGCATTGCTGCGCGTATCTCGTCATCGCATGGAAGTATCCGTTCGTCGCATGGCTGATCTGGCAGTTCATCACCAGTTTCGTGTCGGGAGTTTCGGTTGGAGCATTTGCGTTCCGCGACGTTGCACACATACAAGCTACCTTCGAGACCGAACGCGGCAGCATGGCGGGTGGCATGGAAGACGCTGTCGCTGAGAACGGCAACGACAAAAAGTCACTGAAGTGCGACGTCACCTCAACAGTTGAAAGGGTTGACAAAGACCATCAACGTCGAAAGATCCAATCCGGCCTCTCGAGAGCCATCGCGGTGGCACTTGTGCTGGTGCAGACGGTTTGGGCAGTGGTCATCCCGGCCAAGAACGTTGTCGTGATGCCCTATCCAAAGATCGCCCAAGACCGCGTGAGCGTGGAACAGCACAAATACGACCGGGACAGCGACCAAATCGCGACCCGCAAGATTCCAGGCAAACAAGCGTATCGAATCATTCAACAAGTCGTCGAACTCTCGCTGACCAACGAGGTGCTTCGCAGCTTCTTTGAGTCCAAGAGCGACTTTGTGATTGACGAAATCAGCCATTTGCTGACTCCGGAACAGCATCAGCTCTTTGGACAGTACTATGCGTTGTTGTTCCAGGCGTCGGAGTTTCCTGCCGGTGGCGTGATCCCACGCGAACAAAAAGTGCTTGTACCCGACCCAGACACCAACGAAGAGATCCTCATTACAATCACCTGCACACGACAACAAGTGTTTCAAGGCATGCGTTGCGTGAACCCGAGAGGCATCATGTGCGACGATGTCGACTGGCTGACCCAACCATCCAATTTGACTCTCACTCCGATTGATCTGGAGACCCTGACCAATGGAACCGGTTGGCACAACAAGGTGTCGACAATGGGATTCATCACCCACACCCACGATACCATGCGCGCGCTGTTTTCAAAGAAAGACTGGAGCAAAGTGTTTGCAGATAAAGACATGCTCCCGTACGAATGGCGTACATGGCACACTTCCGGCTCATCCGTGCTGCGGGGAATTGCTGTGAGCATGGTGTCTGCGTCTCCGTGGAACCCGTGGGGTATGAATGATTATCTCCGCGCCGGAATCCGCAAATTCGACTCGTGCTTGAACACTGAGTTTCTTCTCGGGTATCATTTTGCTGGGTTTTTTGCTGCCAGCCTCATCCAGAAGCCGCTGATCGATCTCAACTTGTATGAGGTGACCGATTTGCTCAACAATTCACAGACGTACGATCAAATCTGGGACGAAATGTTCCAGAACGACGTTCTGATCACCCATGGCGCTGGTCACATGGGGCTCGTGGATGACACCAAGTCATTTGTCGGATCCCAGATGACTCAGGTCTTGACCTCGACGGTGAACTGGAAGAAAGATCGTCCGATGACTGGGCCCATTCTCATGGGATCCTCTCCCAGAAACCTCGAATACTGGACACACTACTCAAACATCTATTACTCCTACCACAATGATGCTCTGGAGGGCGACACAGCTGTCACCGACTATCGTCAGCTGGGTGGATATCACGCCGGCTTCAATGGCTTCAAGTATGACTTCACGCGCAACACCATGGGAGTTCTCCGCTTGTCCGAGAGACGACTATCCAAAGGCACTGGCTACACGGTGGACTGGTTTGAAGAAGAGAAGCAAATCGCCAAGTGGTATCGCAACCACGAGCTGAATGATCCCAATAGTCTGATCAAGATGTCGGAAGCAATCTGGGACAAAGATTGGTTCAAGAGTGTGGAAGACCCGTATTGCACCGAGGCTTTGTATCGTCATATCACCCAGTCCGTGTGGATCATGGCGCTCAAGAAACAACCCGTCATGAACCACTTGGTCTACCAGTCCATGGTCGACCCCGATACACCGGCGGATTGGTGGTATAAGCAACTCTCGGTCAACCAGATTGTTGGAGAACAAATCACCGGGTATCGAGTGATCTTCCCATACTTCCGAGACACCTATTGGGTGGTCGACGGCGAGTCGTGGGTGTTGATTCCGCTTCTCAATGCCTTTCGCAAAGAGTTTGGCGAGGAAAAGCTGTTGGAGGACGTGATGACCGAGATGAACACGAGTTTCTTCAGTCTTTTGGTCGCCACCGAAGGAAAGTTGATGGGCTTTTGCAACGTGGGGATGGCCACTCTGGGTGTGACCTCGACTGATTCCAAGCAGGACTTGTACAACAAGCTGTACGGCAAGCTCAGCGAGATGATCCAGAAGACCATCAGCATGGTGGACACGATCCACCAACAAATGATCTCGGCTGGCTTTCATCTTGTGATTCCAAGAGAGTACGTGGCGCTGAATCGAACCAACAACATATTCCAATACGAAGGTCCACCAGTGTACTGGACTCCCACACCGTTAAGTGTTGGGTTGATCAGGTTGGCAACCTTTGTGAGTCCGGATAACTCGCAAATGCAAGTCCTTCGCGACTCTTTGGTGTGCTACGACACGCTGGAATGGCGGTTCTTGAATCTATCCGTTCGGTGCTGGTCGGAGCCCCAGTCGATACGAGAAACCTATGAGAAGACCACCTCCGATGGACTTCGTATGCTCAAGTTCAGCATGTGGTCCTTGGGCGTCGTGTTGAACATCATCGGCGCAGTGGTTGCTCTTCGATATGCGTGGCGTGTCTGGGAGCTTTGGTGCTACGATCGATTCTCTGATATGAACATGCTTCTCGCCGTGGGAATGGATTTCCAGGGCATCGGCATGATCTCGTTTGATGGGGTGATGATCATGGCCTTCAGTTGTGTGCCTCTGATCTTGAGTTACCACTTGCCAGACGACAAAGTGTTTATGCCGAGCGAGAAAGAAAAACCCAATCCTTTGTTTGCCGAGTTCATGGTGTTGTTGAGTCTGACGTGGTTCATTCGCTTGGGCATCGAGTTGGGCACCTTCCTCATCTCGCTCAAACATTACAACTGGTGGTTCAACTTTTTGACTTCGCGGCTTCGATTAACAGCACTTGTGGTCGTCGAATTCATCCGTTTGGCGCTCAACCTCCAGACGATTGACTACAATCGAGGCTTGATCAAACTCATCGCGAGTTGTGTCCTCAGCGTCGTCTTTGGATTCGTTTCCGTGCTGGTGAGTGTCCTCTTTGACCAAGAGAACACCCATTCAAAAGACCCACTCAGTCGCATGATGGTTAAACGTCACCTTGCGCGGAATGTCTACGGCGTGCTTGGTCAATTGCGTACCGGGTGGACCCACGCAGGGATGGTCGCCGAGGGATGGAAAGCCTTTAAGATAGATGGCAGAGTACACCTGCTGATGCGCGGTGACTTGCAGTGGTTGCCACTCGAAACTTCCCCGTCCGAGTTTGACTTGGTGCATCTGACTCCACAGATCCTGCAGGAGGTACAACGAGGAGAGAAGAAGCTTGTGCATAGTGTGAGGGTGTCGCCCGCACATGGGATTCGTGTCCGTCCGAATCCAACATAAACGAAGAACTTGTGAGGTGTGTGGCACCCACGGAGGGAGGGATCCGAACGAGTGGTTCGGATTGCATGTTGTCACTAGTTGCATAGCTACCAGAGCTTCGTTTCGGTCGAGTTCTTGGACTAACTCGGCCATGTATGACCGTGATTGTTGGCTCTGTGGAGTCCACAATCTTTTCCACAACTCTTGGGAATACTGCCAGACGATCATCCACCAACCGCTGCGTTCGCCACTGCTCGACCTCCAACAACTCCAGAATGCCAGAGATGCCATCCGAGTGTCAAGGTTGTGGTGAAGAATCGATGTTAGGACCCAAAGTCACTTGACCGCATGACTCTCGAATGGATTGGTGCATGGGGAAAAGAGCAGACCGAGTTGCTGTAGAAGAGCGTTCAAATGACAAAATCGCTGGGAAAAGTCGATGCTTTCGCTCACGAAACTCCTCTCCAGCGCACACCTGGAGTCGTTGTGCCACCACTCACTAATCTGGAAGCACTACTGTCCCTCCATATTCAAGTACCCTCTCTGCACTTCGAATTAGGCCACACAGAGGTCGCGTGACTTGATGATCACGAAGCAATTGTCTACGGTGATCTCAACTACATGTTGATCGTCAAAGTGGACTCGTTGGTGTGAGAGGTTGTGAAGACAATGGGACGCAGGCGATGGCACCAATTGCCGTTTGAGCTGCCTACTTGGAGCATCGTGTTCCCATTCGCTTCATGAATGGTCATTTTCGTCGGATTTCCACCTGAATCTTCTCCCGCTGTGTTGAGTGCTGGTCGGCATCCTATCTTGGAAGCCAGCCACGCGGTTCCAATCTGCTTTGATCGTAGCCCATCAAGTACTCTCGACACGAGGTATACTTTTCATTGATCTGTGCGATTCCTCGAATAAATGCGCCATGCATCGAAATGCAATCCTCACCATGTACACCAACCCAGTCGTGATGTTCGCGCAGCTACGTTCAGAACGGATGTGGAGCAACACGAACATTGGATCCATGTGACAAAGTTGTTCCTACCACCGTGTTTTTGGTTGCCCCTTGCGCCTCCTGCAGGCTCTGCGGGGTCAGTTGAACCAGGTCAAATTCGGACTTGAAGGACTCAAAGGGCATCCACTGCAGGTCGCCACGCACTAGCACGCTGGCTTTGCCATTAATCTGGACGACCTGCCATCCTTCGGCCACCATGCCGGCGTGGGTCCATCCACTTCGGAGTTGTCCAAGCACACCATACACGTTGCGGGTGAGTCTACGCTTGGTCATCATGCGACTCAATGTGTCTTTGGAGTACGAGTTTTCTCGGTCAAAGACCATACTGATCAGCACCGACAAGAACCCCAGCATGGCACTGACCACACAGCTTGCGATGAGTTTGGTCAAGCCTCGATCGTAGTCGATCGTCTTGCTGGCGAAGCTCAGTCGCATCAAAAAGACTACCACCAGGGTCACCAGTCGAACGCGAGAAGTCAACAGGTTGAACCACCAGTTGTAATACTTGAGCGAGATCAAAAACCTTCCCAACTCGATGCCCAACCGGATGAACCACGTCAGACTCAACAACACCATGAATTCGGCAAAGAGAGGATCAGGCTTTTCTTCCTCGTTCGGCATGAATTTGGTGTCGTCGGGCAAGTGGTAACTCAAGATCAGTGGCACACAGCTGAACGCCATGATCAGCACACCATCCAATGTGATCATCCCAATGCCCTGAAAGTCCATACTCCAAGCCAGCAGTAGGTTCATATCCGAAAACCTATAGCAGTACCAGAGCCTGGACACTTGCCACGCATATCGAAGGGCCACAACGGCACCAATGATGTTTAAGACCACACCCAACGACCACATGCTGAACTTGAGCATGCGAAGGCCATCGGAGCTCGTTTTCTCAAAGGTCTCTTGGATCGATTGAGGCTCTGACCAGCACCGCGTTGACACATTCAGGAATCGTGTCTCCAGCGTATCATAACACACCAAAGAGTCACGGTACACCTGCATCTGTGACTCATCTGGACTCACCAGCGTCGACAACTTGATCAAACCCACACTCAATGGGGTATGGGTCCAATACACTGGCGGACCTTCAAAGGCGAAGACATCGCTTGTGCGGTTGTACACGACATATTCGTGGGGAATCACAACTCGATAACCGGCCGCGATCATCTGCTGGTGGATCGTGTCCACCACGCTGATGGTCTTCCTAACCAACTGCTTCAACGTGCCATAAAACTTGTTGTACACTTGTGCCTGTCCGTCGGACGCTGTCACACCCAACGTCACAAAACCCAATTTGCAACAACCCCACGCCCACCCGTCGACAATGTCCATGGAATTGGAGAAAGTCGCATTCATCGCCATCATCACCTCCTCCAACAACTGTTCTTCGTCCATCTCCTTGCGAAAGGCGTTGAGAAGCGGGATGAGAACCCATGACTGGCCCTCCGTGACCCAGAACCGATCTCGAAAGTATGGAAAAGCTACTCGATACCCAGTGATCTGCTCGCCGACAATTTGATTGACACCGAGTTGCTTGGACCACCAATCCGCAGGTGTGTCCGTGTCGATGTTGGCCTGGTACACCAAGTGGTTCATGACAGGTTGCTTCTGGAGGGCCATGATCCACACGGTTTGTGTGATACGGCGATACATGTATTCCATGCAATAACTCTGCCATGTGGGTTCAAAGTCGACTCCCCACGTTGCGTTGGCCAACTTGATCAGACTGTTGGGATCATGCATTTCATGGTTGCGATACCACTGCGCGATCTGTTTCTCCTGATCAAACCAGTCGAAATCGTAGCCAGTCCCATGGGACCACCTTCGCTCGGACAAACGGATGGCCCCCATCGAATTCCGCGCAGAGCCCTTCTTGAACCCGTTGAAACCCGAGTGGTAACCACCCAGTTCACGATAGTCTGAGATCACGGTGTCACCGTCCATGGAATCATTGTGGAAGCTGTAGAATTGGTTGGGATAGTACATCCAGTATTCCAGGTTTCTGGGAGAGGATCCCATCAGCACTGGTCCCGACATGGGTCGGTCTTTCTTCCAGTTCACGGTCGAGGTCACCACTTCTGTCATCCGGTTGCCCAGAAACGTTTTCTTGTCATCCACAAGACCATTGTGACCTGCTCCATGGGTGATCAGAATGTCGTATTGAAACATTTCGTCAAACATTTGGTCGTAATTGTGCGTGTTGTTGATGAGGTCTGTTGCACCGTACAGGTTGAGCTCCATGAGCGGTCTCTGGATGATGTCAGCTGCAAAAAAGCCAGCAAAGTGGTGGCTGAGCAGAAATTCGGAGAGGAAGCACGACTCAAACCGGCGGATCCCAGTACCCAAGTAATCGTCGAGCGTTCGTGGGTTCCATGGCGACGGAGCCACGGACCAAATATCACCTACAGCGAGCACAGTGGGATCAGCAGTGGTCTCGGTTCTCCACTCGTACTGGAGAATGTCGTCGTCTTCAAATACTTCGCGCCAGTCTCTCTTGGAGAACAGAGCGCGCATGGCGTTGTGGGTGTGCGTGATGAACCCCATCAACGAGATCTTGTTGGACCAACCTGTTCCGTTCGTCAGCGTCCCCAGCTCAATCGGAGTGAGTGTGAGGTCCAATGGGGTCTCCCAGTCGATGTTATCGCACATGATGCCTTGTGGGTTCACACAGCGTTCTCCTTGAAACACTTGCTGTCGAGAACAAGTGATGGTCATGGTAACATTATCCTTCAAGATTCTCTGCTCGCCTTGGATCACTCCACCTGCTTGGAACTCGGACGCCTGGAACACCAGTGAGTAGTATTGGCCAAAAAGCTGATGCTGCTCCGGAGTGAGCAAATGGCTGATGTCGTCGATCACAAAGTCTCCCTTGGCCTCAAAGTAGTTGCGAAACTCGTCTCTAGACAACGAGAGCTCGACGACTTCTTTGACGATGCGATACGCGTCTTTGCCCGGGATCTTGCGGGTGGCGATTTGTGCATTGTCTCGGTCGTACTTGAGTTGCACGATGGTCTCTTGGTCTTCGGTAATCTTTGGATAGGGCATCACCACGACATTCTTGACCGGGATGATGACGGCCCAGAGGGTCTGCACCATCACAAGACCGACCACAAGAACTCTGCTCAACCTTGTTGGCACTTCGTGGCGACGTTGGGTCTCTTGGAGTGTTGCGGTGGCGATTCCCATCCCTGCAGTCGGTTGACCGCCTTGAGCTTTTGGGTCGGCCACCATTCTTCTCGTTCCAACACGATGCCAGATGGAAACGCCAACGCCACCAAAGCCCAAAGCACCAGCAGCAATAGCAACACGAAACGGAAGCCCAACCGATGGCACTGCGTAAGGCGGCTCCAATAACGCCATACAGAGTTCATCTATTTCTAGGTCACCTTCAATATACGAGAGAGGATCACACCTTGGTGGTTAACGGATCCACCAAGGTGTGATCCTCTCTCGTGGTGGGCGCCCACCATGTGAACATTTGTATCGCTGTAGTGAGCATAATCACGTAGTGGTAGTATCCACCAGTTGGAGGAGAACGATGGCTGGCAGCTGGAATGTCTCGTTGTAGGATGATTGGGAGCAGGTCCTTTCCGTGATGGCCAACGTGCTGATGGAGCTGACTCGTCGATAACCAGCCACTTGCCACTTTCAATTGGCACCATGCCAACCTCCATTTGCGTGTTGGTGCAACCAGCAATAACAAACATCTTTGCAGAGAAGCAGCAAACACCTGCACGATGAACTGCAGTCTTCGAGAATCTAGACGACTTCAAAAAAGTCGTCTTGGAACGTGTGATATCGCTCTCGACAAACCCTCTGCTATACTTTCAAGGATGTGGTACCGTCCATCTTTCTCTGGCTGCCCCCTTTCCAAGAAGAAGCATGTTCACGCCACGTTTGACACCTGTTCACACACTTGAAATGTCAAGTGTGTCACCTTGGGATGAGAGCAACGCCAAGCCAGCAAGGGATAGAGCACCAGCCTTCAGAGGGTTTCAATGCGCTTTGAAGCAGCGTTCTGTCTTTGCATCTGCTAACGTGAAAGAAGCGAACGCAAAAGGATCAAAGGTGGTCCATGACACTGGCGACCAGACACCTTCCGTTACACGAGGTGACCGTTCCCGTTCGGTTCTGCTTTCTCTGCCCTCCGCCAGCGCACCACGTTGGCTTTGTGCCGTTCGTTCTGTCATGCGCAATCGAACGAGAGAGCGATTTGACGAAGCCGACCAAGGAAGTTGCCGCTGGAAAAGAGAAATGCAACACCACAGAGATCCCAGAAGCGATAGCAAAAGCACCTGCACTCTTGAGCAAAAACAAGACCAAAAGTCTTCAAAGTGTTTGCTTTCCGGCACTTGTACTGGTGCAGACCCTCTGGGGCCGTGGTCATTCCGGTCAAGATCGTCGTCGTGATGCCTTATCCAAAGATCAAAGAAAACCACGAGATCATCATCCAACTCAAATACGACCGAGACAATGAACTGATCGCTTCCCATAAGATCCCAGGCAAAAGACGCGTATCGCATCGTCCAACAAGTGGTCCAACTCTCGCTGACCAACGAAGCGCTGCGGAACTACTTTGAGACCAAGAACGACTTTGTAATCGATGACATCAGCCATTTGCTCACTCGCGAGCAGCACCAACTCTTCAGTACTATGCGCTGGTTGTCCAAGGTGGTGGTGATCCTCGCGCGCAGTAAGTGTTGATGTCCCCTTGTGACACTGAAGACGACGTTCTCATCACCGTCACGTGTTCTCGAAGTCACGTGCTTCAAGGAATGCGCTGTGGGAACCCCAAAGGCATCATGTGCGATGATATCGACTGGCAGACCCCGTTCAATCTGACGCTCACTCCGATTGATCTATAAAGCCCTGACCAACGGGACTGGCTAGCACTGCAAGGTGTCGTTGATGGGGTTTATCACGCACAGCCACAACGCTATGCGCACGCTCAAAAAGACTGGAGTAAAGCCTTTGCCGACATTCCCCATGAATGTCGTACCTGACACACTTCAGATCCGACAGTTCTGCATCAAATAGCTGCCAACATGGTGTTTTGGTCTCCGTGGAATTCATGGGCGCTGAAAGACTACGTTCGCGCGGGAATTCGCAAATTCGAACAGTATTTCAACACCGAAATTCCTTCTTGCATCTCACTACCAGCATAAGTCAAAAGCCGCTCGACAAGTCGTTGTCTTTGGAAGGTTGGCATGGAGCTGGCCACAACGCACTGGTGGACAACAAGAAGACGTTTCTTGGCACCCCAATGACCGAAGGAAGTGGTGACGTCCACTGTGAACTGGAAGAAAGATCGTCCGACGACGGGTCCTGTGATCATGGGATCTTCTCCGAGAGCTCTGGAGTATGGGACGTACTTCTCCAACAACTATTACTGCTTTCACAACGATTCCATTGAGGGTGATACAGCCGTCACCGGCTATCGGGAGTTGATTGGATACCACTCGGGCTTCAATGGCTTCAAGTACGACTTCACGAGCAACACCATGGGAGTTCTCCGCTTGTCAGAACGGAGATGGTCGAACGGCACTGGCTACGCGGTGGACTGGTTTTGGTCATGGCGCTCAAGAAACAACCTGTCATGAACCACTTGGTGTACCAGTCCATGGTCGACCCCAACACCGCTTCAGCGTGGTGGTACAAACAGCTCTCGGTGAACCAGACTGTTGGACAGCAAATCGAGTGGCATATCCATACTTCCACGACACCTATTGGGTGGTCGACGGCGAGTCTTGGGTGCTGATTCCGCTTCTCAACGCCTTTCGCAAGGATTTTGGCGAGGATCAACTTGTCCACGACGTGATGACCGAGATGAATGCAACCTTTGACGATCTCTTGATGGTCACAGAGGATTGGTTCATGGGGTTCTGCAAAGTGGGTTTCACCACATTAGGTGTGTCTTCGAAAGATACCAAAGAGGTCGTGTACAACACGTTGATCAACAAGACGATCAGCTTGGTAGACGCGATTCACCACCAGATGATGGCGGCTGGTTATCGCGTCGTGATCCCGCGTGAATACGTGGTGTACAACCGCAAGAACAGTGTGTTCCAGTACGAAGGTTCACCGCTGTTCTGGACCCATTCACCGCTTGCAGTGGTTGCCTCTGGAGACCGCCCAATCCGAGTTTGAATTGGTGCACCTGACGCCGCAGATCCTGCAGGAGGCCCAAAGAGGCGACAAAATGCTTATTTGATGGACAGGCTTTTCTCTGGATCCGTCCGCAATGTATACACAAACGGTCTTTTCAATAGAGAGTCTTGGACAGGTCTGCACAGACCACTTGACCGACACGCTGGTTACCCCCATGGTCAGCCGCTCACAAGAGTGCTCAGGACTCAGGATGCATGGCGACTCGCTTTTGCTTTGGGCCTGTAAACACACCAAACGATCGCATGGATTGATGAAGAGAGTAGAGCATCTAAGAAAGATCTGTTGGTTGGGGAGGGCGCTTGCAGCTGACCAAGCGACCAGCCCACCCACCATCGTCAGAGCATGACCGAGCCAATCATGGGTTGACAAGCCAGTCATCAGGGATCTTTCGTGTGGACCACCTCAACGGAAATTTCTTTTGGAAGCCCCCGTGGGAACAGCCCCAACAACGGAATCTTGAAGTGGCAAGCCTCTGATCGGGTCGGGTCGGGTTGGGTTGGGTCGTTGGAAGGACCATTGAAACGACCCTTCAGGAAATACTATTCGAGAGAGAGCTGGAAATGACCCGGGTGACCAGGCCCATCATACCGTCGTTGACAAGACGAAACCCAAACCCACCCAAGCTCGTTGGCTGTGTCAGAAGACCATCATTCTTGTTCTGAAGATCTTTGGCTTTCCTTTCCTTTCCGGGGAAGTCTTTCATTTTCTTTTTGGCGCCGTGGGCAACAAGTCGAGTGAACGTGAAGCTCGTCGACACAGAAAGCAAGCATGGGTGGGGGAGACAAAGTGATTTTGGCATATTCAGGTGGATTGGACACGTCGGTGATTCTGAAATGGTTGGCCAACCAGGGCTTGCAGGTGATTTGCTATTGCGCCAACGTCGGTCAAAACGAGGATTTTGACCAAGTCAAGCAGAAGGCACTGCAATTGGGCGCCACCAAAGTGTATGTCGAGGATTTGCGCAAACTGTTTGTGACCGAATACATCTTTGAAGCGGTCAAGGCCAACGCCATCTATGAGAGTCGGTACTTGCTGGGCACGTCGTTGGCGCGACCGGTGATTGCCAAACGCCAGGTGGAGATTGCGCAAAAAGAAGGCGCCAAGTATTTGGCCCACGGTGCCACCGGCAAGGGCAACGACCAAGTTCGCTTTGAACTGTGCGCGCAAGCGCTGGATGCGTCACTCAAGACAATTGCGCCGTGGCGAGATGCCGAATTCATTGAGAAATTCAAAGGACGACCGGATTTGATGAAGTATGCACAGGAACAAAACATTCCGGTCGATGCTACCCCAAAGGCACCGTATTCCATGGACGAAAATTTGTACCACATCAGCTACGAGGCCGGCATGTTGGAGAACCCGATGACGGCGCCGTTACCCGACATGTTTCGACTGACGGTGGACCCCAAGGTGGCTCCCGACCAGTCGGAAAAGATTCGCATCAAGTTTAACAAGGGCGTGCCGGTCGCGGTCGTGAATTTGAGCAGCCAGCCGCAACAGGAATGGACGGATCCACTGGAGCTGTTTTTGGAACTGAATCGGTTGGCCGGGAAACATGGCATTGGACGTATTGACATTGTGGAGAACCGCTTTGTGGGCATCAAGTCCCGTGGTGTGTACGAGACCCCAGCTGGCACGATTCTACGAGAAGCCCACTTGGATCTCGAAGGGCTGTGTGTGGACCGCGAGGTCATGAAACTGTGCGAAGGTTTGTCGTCCAAGTTTGCAGAGTTTTGCTATAATGGGTTTTGGTTTGCACCGGAAATGGATTTCGTGCGCAACGCCATCGATTATTCCCAGCGAAATGTCACGGGTCACGTAGATTTGGAGCTGTACAAGGGTAATGTCACAGTGGTGGGACGATTCTCGCCCGTGGCGTTGTACAGCGCGGATCTGGCCAGTATGGACCAGGAAGGGGGCGGGGCCGACTTTGACTACGATCCAAGCGATGCCCAGGGGTTCATTCGCATCAACGCGACACGACTCAAGGCGTGGAACCATCTGCAAAAGAAACTGTAGAGGTAGTGATCTGTGTGGTTGTGTTCTCCGTAGTTCCAAGCGCGCCGTCGCAACTCGAAACAAACGTAACAAGGCGACCTTTTTTGCTTGCACGACGTTGAATCCTTTCGCGACACAAGCTCGTCACGAACCCGATGCTGTTTGCTTTGCTTCTAAGAGTAGTGTTGACTGTGCAAAACAGCGGTCGGCATGCCAACGAATTTACCACAAGATGTGTAGTTGTATTGGCCATCATGCTATCGCCATCGTCATCAATCCTTCTGGGAGAAACCTCCTCGTGGAGCTATGGCCAAGTTGTGTCGCCGGCAGTCGTGAAAAGGATGTGTGACGTGTGACAGATGGATACGGAGTGACTCTGCGCTTTGATAAAGCTCACGAAGAAGACACAAGAGTCAGTTGTACCTGAGACTCTGGATGCAGCGCTGATCTCTTGTCTTCGTGAAGACAAGCGAAGGGTGACGGGGTCCAAGCTGTCACTCTTGCACCTGTGACGTGTTGTTTCGAGGAATCAATTGGCGGGTCATCTCACCACACTACATGGATGGATTGAAACTGCCGTTTTATGAGGGTTTCCACGCCAAAGGCATCCACGACCTGCATCGTCAAGGGTTTCTCGCGCAATCTGACCAACGGAACAAGCTACAACGCAAAACAACCACCTCGTATGACTCTGTGGACACGACAACAAATGAATGCGAAGATGTGGTACAGGTGGCGGTCTTCTGTTGTGTTGTAGGAGCCAGTGGGTGGTACGTCCTCGAGATGCACGAGTGCTACGATGCATGCGAGCGATGTAGATGTCGCAATGGAAACACTCAGGTTGTTAACCAAACTCTCTCTCTCTTTCTTTCTAGGTCTCTCTCTCTCTCTTCTCATGAAAGGGCCTTGAGCACATTGACGCGTCCATGACCAAAGTTGTTGTTGGGGAACACGCCATCCGTCGTGTTGCCACAGGACTTTCCAGCTGGTCGAAGCGACTCGGTGTCGACACTCGACTGCAACAGAGTCTTCATCTCGTCATAAGTCGTGTTGGGCTTGATCTGCAGAATCAACGCGGCGACGCCAGCCACATGCGGAGTCGCCATGCTCGTGCCCGAGATCGATTTATACTCGTTGTCGCCCGAGTTCCATGCGGATCGCACGTTGGCACCAGGAGCCGACACCTGAGGCTTCAGAAGTCCTGCCACCGAAGGGCCTTTGCTACTGAAGCTGGCAAGACCATCGTTGATGTCGGTTGCGCCGACTGCGATGACGTTGGCGAAGTCGCCTGGAGAGTTGGCGGTTTGACACTGTGGACCCGAGTTGCCGTTGGCAAAAATGGGAATGATGCCCGCTTTGTGCCAGGCGTCCACGGCGTCCTGATAGAAAGTGCTTCCTTGACCACCTCCCCAGCTGTTGCTGACGAGTCGTGGAGCCTTGGAGCAGTCCTTGTGGTCTCCTTTGGTGTCGTGGGGACACATGATGAACTGGGCACATGCCAAGAGGTCGGATTCTGGACAGCCAGTCGATCGACAGCCTTTGCAGGTCATCCATTTGGCGCCTGGAGCGACGCCGATGCCATGCGCACCGACGATGGTACCCATGGTGTGGGTGCCGTGGCCAATGCTGTCGTAAGGAAGCTCCGCTTTCTTTTCGGGGTCGAACCATCCAAAGCTTCCACGAAAACTCGCGTTGAGAGCTTCATGGGTGCCACGTACACCCGAGTCAATGGTCGCCACGATCACGTCTTGCGCAGTGTTGCCTTTAGCCCACACTTGTGGCGCTTGGATCTTGACAACTCCCCATTCGGCATCATCTTGGTTGGCTCTCGGAGTAGAAGCATCTGCTTGAAGAAGCTTGGGAAGAGGCAGCACCAGTTGCGGTCGAATCTCTTGGATGTCGTTGATGTTGGCGAGTTTGTTGACGAGTTCCGACGATGCCTGTTCGAAAAACAGCTGGTTGGAGATCCAAAACGATTGTTTGGACGCATACAACGGGGTAGAAGCAGCTGATTCGAGCGACAGATCTTTGAGAATCGTACTCTGGGATTCACTGGCGATGGATTCCAAAGCGTGGATGAGACTGGTGATATCGTCACCACGAGAAATCGATGACATGGTGTGGGCGGCACTTTCCAGTTCCCTCAACGGTCTTTTCTTCATGGTGACAATGAGGTCAACGACGCCTTTTTCACGAAGGTCACGGTGCACCTGAGGATGCACTAGCACGGCTTGGGCAATGGTCCACGTCACAAACGAGGTGGACAACACGAGGCATGCAGAGAACCGAAGAGACGAGGACGAGGTCATTGTCTTTGGGCGAAGAGTTGGTTCTGGACTTGCTGAAGACGGCGCGAGTTGCGAAATGCCATGGGTGACGCCTCTCAGTCTCTCTTTCTCCTTGTCATGCTTGAACAGCCCATGCGATCAAAGATGCTACTAGAGAGGACGACAATACGCATCGCACCATGGAACGATCGTGCGGCGTCAAGTCTGAGAGCTGCAGAGTGCGACCAAACGAACACTGAATCAACTGAATCAGCTCGCAATATTCAATTTATATGTGACGACGTGCGCGCAAAAGGCTGCAGGCGTACGTCGAATAGTCCGAGTCTCGAACGACAAGAAGATTGTCGCGCGAAAGAGTAGACGATCGTCACGCAAACTCTCGCCAAGGCAGGCAGGTGGCCAAGTGCACAAACAAGACGCGTAGACCACCGATTCACACCGTGTACTCCAGAGAACAACTCATCAGGCAAAGAAAGAACCTCAAAACGAGGTTCTGTGACTGGTTTGGATGCATGCCGACTGTTCTGCGCAAAAAAGCGCGAGCATTTAGTGTGTCAGCAGGTCCAGGCCACACCAGACCTTCCATGGCCTTGGATGTGGAATGGAGGTCTTGTGCTGGTAGGCAAATGCTTCAACGATGAGAAATCGGCTGTTTCTGAACTGGTGGCTTGGGCGAGAGAGAGAGAGAGAGAGAGAGAGAGAGAAGTAGAAGACAGGAGCGACTGGACGTCCCATTGTGTTCCGTCCGCATTTGGTGTAGCTATTGGATGTGTGGGAGGTGGAGAGCCGCAGACCCCATGGCTCTTGTGCATCAACATCGCTCGTGCTAGTTCACCACATACACTAAAGCCAGAAAACCAACTTGGTGGCAAAGACAAACAAACCTCCGCCAACATGAAACTACCTGTCCTCGTTTAGTGTGGCATTCACGCACCACGGTGGGGGGGGGGGGGAGGGGGGGTTGCCTGCCGACCGTAAAACCTGGACACGAGATGGCTCGGGTGCCACCCATTGAGGCCCATTGAGCTGCCATGCCTCAAATAAGGTTCCGCCCCCCGCAAGAGATTCCATCTATGGCACCCCACGCATACGCACGTGGTGTGCCCACACTATTTGCCGGCGCAGTGGAGCCGTTACAAAACGTCCGTTGGTGAGCTCTCGCAGTTGCTTCGATTGATTCATTTCCCATCTGGCACTGCCCAGAGCTTCTCTTGGCGCAGGAAGCATGGATGGGGACACGCAAGTGACACCAGCGAGCGACCAACAACCTCTCAAGTGGGATGGAACACCGGGGAGTCATGCGACTGACAAGGTGGCACCACACCACCGCAAGTTGCAGAACAAGCTATTGAGAGCGTTGGCGATTGTCCTCGTGCTCTTGCAGACGCTCTGGGCCGTGATCATCCCGGTCAAGAATGTCGTCGTGATGCCCTATCCAAAGATCACGGAGAACCAAGAGACCATCACCCAGAGCAAATACGACCGCGACAATGAGCAAATTGCGACGCGCACGATCCCGGGCAAAGACGCCTATCGCATCGTCAAAGAAGTAGTCGAGCTCTCGCTGACCAACGAAGATTTGCGGAACTACTTTGAGAGCAAGAACGACTTTGTGATTGACGACATCAGCCACCTGTTGACTCCTCAGCAGCATCAGCTCTTCGGCCAATACTACTCGCTGTTGTTCCAGGCGTCCGAGTTCCAAGCCGGTGGGGTGGTTCAACGCGAGCAGAAAGTGTACACACGCATGTCCAAATCCACCGAGAACATCCTCATCACCATCACGTGCTCTCGACAACAAGTGTTTCAAGGCATGCGGTGCGTCAACCCAAAGGGCATTATGTGCGATGACGTTGACTGGCAAAATGCTTTTGATCTCACGCTCACTCCGATCGATCTGGGAACTCTGACAAATGGAACTGGCTGGCACAACAAAGGGTCGTTGATGGGGTTTGTCACCCACACCCATGACGCCATGCGCCTGCTCTTTTCGAAGAAAGACTGGAGCAAAGTGTTTTCAAACATCGATGTACTCCCCTACAAGTGGCGCACTTCGCCCACGTCAGATCCATCGATCCTCATGGGGTATCCGACCAACATGGTGTTTGCATCTCCGTGGAATAAGCGGGCGATGGACGATTACCTTCGTGCGGGTATTCGTAAATTCGAATCGTGCTTTACGACCGAGTTTATCCTCGGCTATCATTTTGCTGGGTTCTTTGCCGCCAATATCATTCAGAAGCCATTGATTGATCTCGGTCTCTACGGCGCTACTGATCGCATCAACAACACGCAGACTTATGACCAAGTGTTTGACGAAATGTTTGGGAGCGATGTATTGATCACCCATGGCGCTGGCCATTATGGTCTGGTGGATGACAAGAAGACATTTCTGGGAACCCCGATGACCCAAGTGTTGACCTCCACCGTGACCTGGAAGAAAGATCGACCTATGACGGGGCCAATCCTGATGGGATCGTCTCCAAGAGTATTGGAGTACTGGATGTACTTTCCGGATGAATACTATAGCTACCACAATGACTCGGTGGACGGTGATACCGCGGTCTCCGATTATCGTGAGTTGGGAGGATACCACTCAGGCTTCAACGGCTTCAAGTACGACTTCATCCGCAACACCATGGGAGTGATTCGGTTGTCGGAAAGAAGATTCTCCAAGGGCACGGGCTACTCCACGGACTGGTTTGAGGAGGAGAAGAAGATCGCGCAATGGTACCGCAATCACGAGTTGAATGACCCCAGCAGTCTGGTCACCTTGGCGAAAAAAGTGTGGGGCGAGGATTTTGAGCCCTTGTCGTGGCAGCCATACTGCATGGAAGCCATTTACCGCCGCATTGCCCAGGCGATCTGGATCATGGCTCTTCAAAAGCAGCCTGTCATGAATTTCTTGGTCTACCAGTCCATGATTGATCCCGACACCCCGTCCACCTGGTGGTACAAGCAACTCTCGGTCAACCAGATAGTCGGAGAACAAATCACGGGCTATCGAGTCGCGCATTCCTACTTCCGCGACACGTTTTGGGTGACCGATGGGGAAGGATGGGTGTTGATTCCACTGCTCAATGCTTTTCGCAAAGAAATGGACCAAGACAAGTTGTTAACTGATGTGATGGGGGCCATGAACACGACCTTCAAGAATCTGTTGTCAGTCACAAATGGCAAGTTGTGGGGGTTTTGCCCCATGGGGAACAAGACCATGGGCGTGACCGACAATGATTCCAAGAATGTTATTTGGGGAAAAGTGTATGGCCGGTTCCGCGAGATGGTCAACCAGACGATCAACATGGTGGATACGATCCACCAACAAATGATTGCGGCTGGCCTGGATGTCACGATTCCACGTCAGTACGTGGTGTACAACCGCACGAACAACGTCTTCCCATCCGAAGGGCCGCCACTGTATTGGACCCATACGCCATTGAGTGTCGGGCTGATCAAGTTGGCGACGGTTGTGAGTCCCGATGAGTCCCAGATGAAAGTCTACCGTGACTCGCTGGTATGCTATGATACGCTGGAGTGGCGTTTTCTAAACATCTCGACTCGGTGTTGGTCAGAGCCTCAATCTTTCCGAGAGGTATTTGAAAAGACAAAGTCGGATGGGCTTCGCATGCTCAAGTTCAGCATGTGGTCGTTGGGTGTGGTCTTGAACATCAGTGGGGCCGTCGTTGCGCTCCGGTTTGCACTGCGGATCTGGAAACTCTGGCATTACTATCGTTTTTCCGACTTGAATATGGTGCTGGCACTGAACATGGATTTCCAGGGCATCGGCATGATCTCGTTGGATGGTGTGCTGATCATGGCGTTCAGTTGTGTGCCTCTGATCTTGAGTTACCACATGCCCGACGACACCAAATTCATGCCGAATGAGAAAGAAAAACCCAATCCTTTGTTTGCCGAGTTCATGGTGTTGTTGAGTCTGACGTGGTTCATTCGCTTGGGCATCGAGTTGGGCATCTTCCTGATCGCCCTCAAACACTACAACTGGTGGTTCAACTTGTTAGCGTCGCGCATTCGACTCTTCACACTGGTGGTGGTAGAAGTTGCGCGAATGGCGATTACCACCAAGACGATCGACTACAATCGTGGCTTGACCAAACTGATCGCAAGCGCTCTCCTCAGCACATTGCTTGGGTTTCTGTCCGTTGTGGTGAGTGTTTGCTTTGACAAAGAAAGCCGCCACTCCGACGACGGCCTGAGTCGTATGATGTCCAAGCGAAGACTTGCACGTAATGTGTATGGCGTGCTTGGTCAACTGCAAAGCGGATGGACCCACGCCGGAATGGTGGTCGAAGGATGGCAGGCCTTCACCATCAATGGCAAAGTCGACATGTTCGTCTGCGGCTCGCAATGGCTACCATTGGAGAGCACTCGATCCGAGTATGCGATGGTGCCACTGACTCGGCAGATGCTGGCAGACGCAGAAGGAGCAGCTGGGAAGGTCGCCAAGTCCGTTGTGGTGGTGCCAGCGCATGGCACGCGTGTCACTCCGATGTGATTGTTTCCGTTCGAGTGCCAGATTTCGACGCTATTGCGTATTGAATAGTCTGCATTTCTTTCTCCAGCGAATCGATGACGTTGCCCATGATAAATTCCTATGGCGCTTGCTGACTCATCAGCACGCGCCATGAGTTGGCAGAGAAAAACGACTGCGTACACGATGGCTCTCTTAGCAAGCAATCACCATGTTGACTTTGGTTCCAGGAACCAGAATTCTGCACATCTCTCTCTCTTCATATGACAGGGCTTTGAGCATATTCACGTGGCCATGACCAATGATGTTGCTGGGGTACATGCCCTCAGTTGTGTTGCCACCGGAGTCTCCAGCTGGTTGAAACGACTCGGTATCGACACTCAACTGCAACGTCTCTTCATCATTCGTCATACGTCATGTTTGGGGTTGCTTTGCAGAAACAACGCTGCGACGCCGGCCACATGAGGAGTCACCACGCTTGTGCAAGAGATCGACTTGTACTCGATGAGCGATGGCGTATTGGAGTAATACCATACAGACATTCGAGAACACGGTAAAGATCCAAGTTCCCTGGAAATCGAGAGCCGACACACTTCCAAGTAGATCAATCGCCTTTCGCAAACGAAAAGCCATTGATCTATGTGCGTCTTGTTGTCTTGACGAGTCTACATGACGTCGAGAAACAAGATTATCAAGTATGGGCGTTAATGCTTCAAGGGGCTTCTGCTGGTCAGCTCAACTTCCTCGTCTGGAGCAGTAGCCTGTATATCCTTTCCACGACCTATACCATTCCAGACTTCGCGTGTCTTCCATTGTAGCTCTTGTTCCGCGAGTGTACACTCTGACATTCAATTCATCGCTTCCTCATCAAGCTTCCTGCTGTTCATTCGGGATGGATCATGGATCATGGATACATGACATGATGTGCTCGAAATCAACGAGTACTGGAATCACGATCACGACGGGTGGGGTGCTACGCGAAAACCATTGCGGGGCTGGGTGACAGCAACGTTTGGTGTGCGCTTTTTGTTTCCTTTTTGAGCTTCCTTCAACATCTGCGGAGTCAGTGGCACCATTTCGAACTTGGAGCGAGTGTTGTCCAGTCGCATCCATTTCAACGCACCGTGCACCAGCAGATTGACTTCGCCATTGACCGTGACCGCCCTCCATCCTTCCGCTACCATCCCGGCGTGGCTCCATCCACTCTGAAGTTGACCAAGCACACCGTACATATTGCGGGCAAGTCCTTCCTTGGTCATTATGCGGCTCAGCGTGTCTCGGGAGTGAGAGTTCTCCGCGTCAAAAACTACACTCAGCAGCACTGACGCAAAACCAAACACCGCACTGACGACACAACTGGCAATCAGGATAGACAAGCCACGATTGTAATCAATTGTCGTCGTGGTCATTGCCACTCGCATGAGTTCAACAAACACCAGCGCAAACAGACGAACTCGGGACGTCAGGATGTTGAACCACCAGTTGTAGTACTTGAGCGAAATCAAATAGATGCCCAACTCGATGCCCAAGCGAATGAACCACGTCAGACTCAACAACACCATGAACTCGGCAAACAAAGGATTGGGTTTTTCTTTCTCGTTCGGCATGAACTTGGTGTCGTTTGGGAGGTGATAGCTCAAGATCAGAGGAACACTACTGAACGCCATGATGAGAACACCGTCCAACGAGATCATGCCGATGCCTTGAAAGTCCATTGTCAGTGCCAGGATCACGTTCAAGTCAGAAAAGTGATAATAATGCCAGAGCTTCCAGACACGCCACGCGTAGCGAAATGCTACAACTGCGCCAATGATGTTCAACACCACACCCAACGACCACATGCTGAATTTGAGCATCCGAAGTCCATCCGAGCTCATCTTCTCCAAGGTTTCTTTGAAAGACTGAGGCTCAGACCAGCATCGAGTCGACAAATTCAGAAACCGAGTCTCAAGAGTGTCGTAGCACACCAACGAGTCACGATACATCTTCATCTGGGACTCATCAGGACTGACGAACGTCGACAGCTTGATCAATCCCACGCTTAACGGGGTATGGGTCCAATACAATGGTGGACCTTCATGTTGGAATACGTCATTCTTGCGGTTGTACACAACGTACTCCCGCGGAATCACAACACGATAGCCAGCTGCAATCATCTGCTGGTGGATTGTGTCGACCATGCTGATAGACTTGCGGATCATTTGGCTGAGCTTACCGTAGAGTTTGTTGTACACAACTCCCTTTGAATCAGACACGTTGACCCCTAAGGTCACCATACCCACTTTGCAGAATCCCATGAACTTCCCTTCGGTGACCATCAGTTGGTTGTAAAACGTTGTATTCATGGCATCCATTACGTCACTGAACAATTGATCCTCGCCAATCTCCTTCCGCAAGACATTGAGAAGCGGAATCAACACCCACGACTCGCCGTCCACCACCCAATACGTGTCGCGGAAGTATGGGAATACCACCCGATACCCAGTGATTTGTTCTC